>JAGKTI010007016.1:13563-38455 GCA_018397915.1 Birgus latro
GATTGCACCATGGAATGTAAGGGGTATATGATGAGGAGAATGAGACAGAGATTGTACAGGTGCCTGAGAGTGCAAAAGTGGATATATGTGGAATAACAGAAACTAAATGGCGAGGTGAGAGTGTGAGAGAATGGGAGTATGGATGGGGTATATGCGCGGGAGTAGGTGAGAATGAGAGGGCGAAAGGAGTGTGTATTGCTGTGAGCAACAGATGGAAGGAGAATGTAAGAAAGTATGGATCAGTTGGGTCAAGGATTGTGTGGGTAACAGTGAACGTTGGACTACAAATGTAGGCAATTGTGTGCATGTATGCAATGCAAGATCGTGTAAGTAGAGTGAGAGAAGAGTTCTGGACATATGTGGAAGCCTGCTTGGAAAAGTTTAAAAGGAATGAGAGAGTGTTTCTGATTGGAGATATGAATGGAAATGTAGGGAATGAGAAGTTGGATGGAGTGGTTGGTGAGTGGAGTGTGCCTGCAGAGATGGATGAGAATGGCAGTGATTTAGTGGACATTTGTGCTGGGAGGGGGTTGGTGTTATCTAATACCCTCTTCAGGCACAAAATGATCCATAGGTATACATGGCGTGTGGTGAGAAGGGTGGACGGTGGAATGAATGAACGGAAAGCAATGATTGACTGTGTGTGTGTGGGGGCGCTGTTTTGTTGACATCTGGCCAGCTGTTGCTCCCGTGTTTCAACCTATTTCTACGCCCACAAGTGACCCCTGACTGCCTCTGTTTATATATGTTGTGCATGAAGGTGCTCTGCATGCAGGGGTTATACTGAAGTAGAAATTACACATGGACTTAGTCTTTTTTGTGGGGAAAAAGAGAATGTCCTAGACACAAACCTCCCTCAAATATACTGCCATTTTCTGCGCATGCGCAGTAAGGGTGTGACGTTACAACCGTTGCCACGACAGACGTTACAACCGTTGCCACGACGCCGTTTCCATAGTGACGGCGGTGCTACAAGTTAGGTGACTGTCAAGAGCCCAGTCACCTGCTCAACTATGCCAGTGCAATCTTTAGTTGATTTGTTTAAGTTACAGCGTAATCAACTGAAGAGTATAAATAAGGATGAACTTATTGATGCCATCTTGTCTGCTTCAGATGAAGATGCTGGCCCCAGTGCCAGGTTAGAAGCACGTTTAGCAGATATCTCAAAGGACTTGGCGGATCTGAAGAGGGGCATTATGTCATCGGAGGGAGACATAAACAAGAAGCTAAAAGAGATGCAGGAGAGAACCGATACTCAGGCAAGCATCATCCTACAACAACAGAAATTTCTGGAGGGCATTGATCAGAAGGAGAGAGAAAACAACCTTGTGATGTTTGGTGTGCCTGATGAAGGGGAAGCTCTGGACGGTGCTACAGACGACGATACCAAGATCGGCAATGTCCATGCTGGGAGTGAACACGTGGATATGTTCCTGCTGACGTCTGGGCCAAAACAACGGTAATGACGGAAGGAAATGCCCCGTCCTGGTAATCGTAGAAAGCAAGGGTGAGCGAGAGAAGATACTGAGCGAAACACGTAAGCTGAAGGACCATGGCTCACCTTAGGACAGGATTTATGTTAAGAAGGATCTTCACCCGGCAGTCCGGCAGGAGTGGAAGTGGTTACGCATGGCAGAGGCTACTGAAAAGAACAGGCCAGAAAACCAAGGTTGTGTGATCCGGCTTGACGTCAAGGAGAGGAAGCTATATCGGGATGGACTGGTTATAGATGAGTGGAAACTGAATTCTTTTTAAGACGACCACAAAAATGCATAAGGATTGTGTCTTGGAATATTAGTACAATGAGGACTAAGATGGAAAAAGATAATGTAATGGAAATGGTCTGTAAGTTTGATATTGTGAGTCTAAATGAAATTAAAACATCTGTACCAGTATCCTTTCCAGGTTATGTTTCTTATGTTAGTTATGACAGTGATAATCCCCACCGTGGTGGCACGTGTGTTCTCATTAAGCAGCATCTGAATCAGTACGTCACCGACATGGATACAAGTACTGTGGATCAAATCTGGTTTAAGCTTACATGTGTTGCGGGTGTGCTGTTCGGATGCTGTTATATACCGCCTTCAGATTCACCATATTTTAGCCATTTGCATCTTTTAGCACCAGGCAAGCAAAGATTAAGATGAGCGAGCATTATAAATGCTGTATAGTCATTGGTGACCTTAATGCAAGATTTGGGAGTGCTGTTCATGAGCTACTGGTCTCCATAGATTTGCCACATTTCTCATACCCCGATATACCAGACCCTGTGCGAGTGGCGAACGACAATGCTAGTGCTGTTCTTGGCACATGTGTGGAAGAAAAGATGGTAACACTGAATAACTTAAAGTGTGGTGACCATTGTTTTCCAACTAACCTAACTACTTACCGCCAAGGCAGGCATTGGGTATCTGAACTAGATGTCTGCCTTCCCTCCTCCAGCCTTGTAAGGGACATTTTTTATTATAAAGTTGATAATGATTTACCGTTACCATCAGATCATGCACCAATATCGACTTCGTTACTTACTTCATCTGTTGGTATAAAGCATCTTGTTTACCGTGCATCTTGCTTGGGGGACCATGCTGTGCTACACAATAAGGTCCAGGGAGGAAGGATAAGTAAACCAATTAAGTGGGATTCTTTTGATCAAGACAAATTCGTGCAAGTGTTATCACAGCATGAGCCGCCCGGGCTGGATGGTGATGTTTGAGTTGACAGCATGTTTGCCACCTTGCATGATTTTGCCACTGCAAGTCGGACTCACCTGCGTGAGCCTGATAGTGACGAGATTGTGAATAGGTGGGAGCGTCTATTGGAAAATAATGATGACGCAAAGGTGTGGTGCGCCATTAATTGGAATGGGGAGTTTATTGAAAATCAGTCCCAGATTACTGCATCCCCATCTGATGACGAATTTAAAGAACATTTTGATGAAATTCTAAATCCGGGTGAAAGGGAAGATTTTGATAATAATCTCTCTACTATCCGGACGCCCAGTATTCGGATGCATCACTATTCGGGCATCGTGGGCTGTCCGACCCCCAAAATGCCCCATAATTCAAAAAAATCCGAAAAAAATCGGTTTTTTTTTGGATGGTGTCAGTTTGAATTTCCTGTGTGCGCCGATAGGCTGTGTTTTCGCGCGTCGCGCCGGTCTGTCGGTCTCGTTTCCCGCTCTGCTCCTGGCTCGTAAACACGCTCTGAAAATGGCGGCCAAAGTGATTGGTTTTGTGGTGATACCCTACCTCCTGCAGGGCTTGATGCTGCTCTTCACCTTCTTGATCATGTGTGTGATGATGTCCCCGCCACCTGAGAAGAGGAAGAAAGTGGTTCTGACTCTGGAGAAGAAGAGGGAGATATTGGAGAAGGTGGACGCCAGGTGGCCGACATCACGGATCCTACATGAATTCAACCTCCCTCGCTCCAATTTGTTTGATATCAAGAAGTCCCGAGACAAACTACAGCAGTACACGGCTGATTTCGCTTCAAAGACTAGACGAAACGTGGAAAGGAAGGTGATGTTTACTCCTACGTATGCTGAGATTGAATAAATTCTCCAGGACTCGTCACTAGACCACATGGGAATTTACTGTTATGTAAAGTGCAGTGAAGTGATGTGATGCAAGGTATGCGAAAGAAAACGTTGTGGAAAGTGCTTGTGAGAAGTGCTGGTGAGTGTAAAGTGCACCGGAAGTGCTAAGGTGTCAGGTGCAAGGTCTTACTGTCAGTCTGAGATGATCGAGCGGGTTACACATGAGGACGGTGGCATCATTCTCGTAAGTACCCTAACTTCATCAAAACTCCTTGTTTTGTTCTTTCCATATCATTAATCTCATGCATAAACTGTGTGAAAGATGATTTCCATAATGATTTTCATGTCTAACCTGTTTTCATCATGCTGTAAATGTGTTAAAAAATTACCCTAAATGTTAATCATAATTTCCTGCTTTCAATTTAATTTTTTCAGGCATGGTTTTTAAGTGCACCAGCTATGAAAAAGGTGAATGCCTTTGATTTGTGTGCAAGATGATTACCATAAAGATTTTCATATCTAAACTGTTTTCATCATGCTGTAAATGGGTTAAATAATTACCCTAAATGTTAATCATAATTTCCTGCTTTCAACTTAATTTTTTCATGCATGGTTTTTAAGTGCACCAGCTATGAAAAAGGTGAATGCCTTTGATTTGTGTGCAAGATGATTACCATAAAGATTTTCATGTCTAACCTGTTTTCATCATGCTGTAAATGTGTAAAAAAAATTACCCTAAATGTTAATCATAATTTCCTGCTTTCAATTTAATTTTTTCATGCATGGCTTTTAAGTGCACCAGCTATGAAAAAGATGAATGCCATTGATTTGTGTGAAAGATGATTTCCATAAAGACTTTCATGTCTAACCTGTTTTCAGCATGCTGTAAATGGGTTAAAAAATTACCCTAAATGTTAATCATAATTTCTTGCTTTCATCATGCATGGTTTTTAAGTGCACCAGCTATGAAAAAGGTGAATGCCAGTGAATTTCATGTCCGGTCATAACCCAACCTAACCTAACCTAACCATTTTTCTGATAACAATTTACATCATTTAATGTATTTGATGCTTTGTATCCAATAATTTAGTGCATAAAATGTGAGAAAAGATGATTTCCATGTCCGATACTTACTTATACTATGGTGGCAAAGTTCTGACCACCTATGCCTTAATCACCTCTAAATCATCATTTTTTGGTTAAAATTCAATTAATTCATGCTTTGTGTGCATTATTTATGTGAAAAAGGACCTAAACAAGTGCTATACATGTCCGGTAGGGAGGTAGGAATGTAGTTTTCTGATTTAGGTTAGGTTAGGTTAGGGTCATGAATGACCGATGCTGGAGCTTCAGGACCAATATTCGGACAAAACCAGTGTCCGGACATGCCTTTGGCTCTATTACGTCGAATAGTGGAGGGATTACTGTAATTCATTTCGTAGCAACGTGTACATCCCATTGTTTGATGACCCTATAACATATTGCGAGGTATCGGAGCAAATAAAGAAACTCAAAATCTATAAAGCATGTGGCCTCGATGGCATCCCACCAGGTTTACTTAAACTGTTGCCCGTTTCATGGATTTTGTATATAACCACATTGTTCAACTGCATATTCATGGCAGGCTTGTATCCCTCATTGTTGGTGACTGCTAAACTCTTTACTGTTTTCAAAGGTGGATTGCCATCATTGGTTACTAACTTTCGAGGTAACAGTGTTGTAAATAGTTTGGCGAAATTGTATGATATGGTGCTGTGTAACAGACTTAATTTGTGGTTTAAACCTTTCAGGGAGCAGGCAGGTAGCCAGGAGGGAAGAGGGTGTATTGAGCATACAGTGACGCTGCGTCTGTTAATCCAGGTAGCAATGAAGAAAAGACTTTAATTGTTTACTACATTTGTCGATTTTTCTAAAGCTTACAATAAGGTTAAGAGAAGTGTACTTTTTCTGTTTTGAAGAGACTGGGTTGTGGTATGGCTATGCTTTTTGCTATTATTGCTATGTACAGAGTGACCAACAGTATTATTGGTACAGCACTAATCACAGCGTCAGTAGGAGTGCGTCAGGGTGCCCCATCGTCCTGTCTGCTATTTGTCCTGTATGTTAACGACATGATAGGGTTAATAAAACGGAGCTGTGGCGTGGATGGGTTTCTGCAGTAGCTTCATGTGCTGGTCCTGATGGATGACACCGTCCTTCTGTCTACGTCAAGGTTGGGTATGATAAGGAAAATTGTTTTACTTAATGAATTTTGTGTTTCACGTGGGATGGATGTTAACGGAAGGAAAACTAAATTTATGGTACTGAACGGTGAGGACATAGAGAGCCTATGATGGTGGATGGTATGACGGTGGAGCACTGCAACCAGTATATATACCTAGGGAGCCCGTT
Source organism: Birgus latro (assembly GCA_018397915.1). Taxonomy (NCBI): domain Eukaryota; kingdom Metazoa; phylum Arthropoda; class Malacostraca; order Decapoda; family Coenobitidae; genus Birgus; species Birgus latro. The sequence goes on from JAGKTI010007016.1 coordinate 19,490, forward strand.
CATGTCTGATGGTTCTACATCCACGGCGATAAGAGCCCATGCTCGGAAAGTAACATGCCATGCATTGAAATTTATACAGTTTGTAAATTAAAATAATGATATTCCACTTTATGTGAAAAAGAAGGTTTTTAACTGTGTGTTAATGGCATCAATTATGTAAGGCTCAGAGTCGTGGATGAACGGAGATGTTAAACCTGTAAAGAAACTATATATGTGGTGTATTAAAAAATTATTGGGTGTTAGGAAAACCACTGCCAATGATCTGTGTGTGCTGGAGTCAGATTTGCCCTCGTTTCATGTGCTGGTTAGGGCGAAACAACGAAAATTCTTTGTAAAAATGTGGAAAGAAAGGAGAAACATAGATGGTGATCCATTATCTCACGCCATTCGAGTGATGCTTAACTGTAGCTGTTACACGTCACGTTATGTTAGAGACCTTATTGAGAATGCAGTAATGTGGATGATATACGAATTGCATGTGACCAGATGAAAGAGAAAGTTAGGGCGTCTGAATCCTCCAGATACCAGTTTTATCACTCACTAAATCCCAGTCTTTCTGCCCACAAAATATATGAGTTGAAAAGAGGAATTAAGGAGCTGGAACACATATCTTGGTCACAATTATGATTAAGTGCACATTCCCTTGCAATAGAAGAAGGGCGATGGAATAGGTGCGGAAGAGGCCGGTTGCCGATAGAGGAGCGCCTGTGTAATTGTGGAGATATACAGACTGAAAAGCATGTATTTGAGCAGTGTCCCATGTCACAGAATCTAAGTAGGCATTTCGATATTTCAACTTTAGAAAATCTTATGCAAAGAACTGATTAAGATGTTGTGTGTGCTTCTGTACATTCTGTCTTGAGGTTGTATTAGTAACTGTAGTTCTGTCAATGTGTTACGATTTTAGATTTTTTTTTTTTTAGTATTATTTTTCCTTTTGTGCACTTTTTATGGTACATGTTGTTGTTGCATTGTGTCTGTCTGTGATGTTTTTTTGTGCATACCGACTGCCATTTTGTTTTACTGTTTGTGGTTTGTATTTGTGTTGTTTTCGGGTTTTAATGTTTGCATCTGCATTTGGATCTTTTTATGTTTTACTGTGCATGGTTTTATTATGTGGATGAATTTTTGTGGTCAATAAATATCTATCTATCTCTATCTATCTGTGTGTGGATGAAAGGATGAGAAGATGTGTAATGGATGCAAGAATATATAGAGGTTGGGGGAGTGGACTTTCTGACCACCACTTGGTGGTGGCCAGAATCAGAATCCAAACAAGATGGAGGAAGAGACGAAGAGAAGGACAGGAAGAAGTATTTCTTACAAGGAGGGTAGAAAAGTTACAAGAGGATGGAATAAAGGCTGAATTTTTAAGGGAAGTGGAGGAGTGACTGGGTAAATATAGATCGGAGCAGATGGGGGACGTGGAAGGTGTGTGCAAGATATTCACAGAAGACATCTGTGCAGCATGTGAGGTGGTGTGTGGGGTGAAGAGAAGACGAAAGCGGGTTCAGAAAACGGCATGGTGGACTGAAGAGGTGAGAGAGGCTGTGGCGCAAAAGAAGAAAGCATATAATGAGTGGACGAGGAACAGCGGCATCGAAGAAGCCGAGAGGCGGACGAGAGAGTTATATGTAGAGAGGAGCAGAGCCGTGAAAAGATTAGTAAGAGAGAGTAAGAAGAGAGTGGATGAGGAATTTGGAAGGAATTTGAGTACTCAAGCAAAGTGGAGGGAATGTAAGGAAATGTTCTGGAAGAAGGTAAAGAGAGCTAGACAGGGTGCCAACGAAGTCAGTGGGGGTGTGAAAGATAAAAATGGTAGATTACTATTGGAGAAGGGAGAAAAAGTAAACAGATGGAGAGAACACTTTAATGAACTGTTGAACATAGAGAATGAAAGTAATGCAAGTATAAGTGGCTGGGGAATGGCAAGGAGAAGGAGGGTTGTGAGAAGAGAGGAAGAAATCAGTAGGGTAGAAGTGGTGGAAGCAATGAAGAAAGTTAAAATGGGGAAAGCCCCAGGAATTGATGGAGTGTGTGGTGAAATGCTGAGGCATGGGGGAGAGATAGTAATAGAATGGATGTGGAAGGTGTGCAGATTGGCGTGGGAGGAGGGTAGAGTCCCGGAGGACTAGAAGTCAGGTATAATTATTCCTCTATACAAAGGAAAAGGGGAAAAAGCAGTGTGTGTTAATCATTGGGGCATTTACCTTCTCAGTGTAATAGGAAAAGTATATGGTAGGATACTTACTGACAGAGTCAGGGAAATAACAGAGGAATTAGTTGGAGAAGAGCAGGGAGGTTTTAGGAAGGGAAGAGGCTGTGTAGACCAGACATTCATTCATAGATGGAAAAGTTTCTAGAGAAGGGAAAGCAGTTGTATGCGGCCTTCATGGATCTGGAGAAAGCATATGACAGGGTGGATAGACAAGGATTGTGGAAAGTATTAAGAATATAAGGAGTGGACGAGAAGTTGTTGAAGGCAGTGAAGAGTATGTATGAGGGTGCTGAGGCTGCAGTGCGTGTGGATGGCAAACTGAGTGAATCTTTCCATTTGAAGGTTGGATTGAAACAAGGATGTGTCATGTCTCCATGGTTGTTCAATCTGTAAATGGATGGGGTTATAAAAGAGATACAAGGTCGGGCAGTGGATATTGAAGCGGCCCTAGTGAGAGAGGGCAGTGTTTGGAAACTCCCTGTACTGTTGTTTGCAGATGATACTGTGTTGTTGAGAGAAGACAAAGGGGAGCTGCAAGGCTTAGTAGATGAGTTTGGGAGAGTGTGTAAGAAACGGAATCTAAAGATGAATGTAGGGAAGAGTAAAGTGATGGCCTTCGAGAGAAGTGAAGCCAGTGAATGTACAGTGAGATTGGATGGGGAGGATATGGAGAATGTGAGTGCATTTAATTACTTGGGTAGTGTGATGAGTAACAATGGAAGTCTGGAGGGTGAAGTGCTTGAAAGGGTGCAGCAGGGAGGGAAGGTTGCTGGTTCGTTGAAAGCAGCGATAAGAAATAGGAAGGTGAGCGTGGAAGAAGGTGGTTTGGGCATGTTGAGAGGATGGAGAGTGAAAGACTGACAAGGAGAGTGTATGTGAGTGAGGTGGAGGAGGCAAGAGGGAGGGGGAGGCCGAGGATGAGTTGGAGGGATGAAGTGGAGAGGTACATGAGAGAAGGGGGTGTGAGGTGGGAGCGGGGTAGTGAAATGGAGGGGGACAGAGCGACAGGGAGGCGATTTGTTTGTGGCCACCCCATGTGGGATTGAGGCGTCTGGCAATAGACAGAAAGATAGATAGTATATATAATATCTATCTATCTATATATACTGTACTGTATACAGTAGGTGCGGAAAGTATTGACTTTTTTTGCCGACATCATTCTTTTTCGCGTTAAGTGAAGTAGGGTCAATACTACCCTCCCCTGTGATGCGAAATGAGCTGACACTTTTTCGACGGGAGCTGGCAACCCTGCTTGATAGGTTTGGCACAACAGAAGCAGGCTCAGTAATGTTTGGGCAGCCACAGGAGGAGGATTGTCTGTGTGTGTGATGCACCACGAGGGCATGTTTTGACTCAAATAACACAGTTATTTGGTTATTACCTACCACATTCTCATCATGCCTAAAGTAACCACAAGCAAGGACAAACGTGTGGAAGTGATTACTTTATACAAAGCTGGCCACAAACTCCCATTTATTGCAAATCAGATGGTGTTAGACTGAGGACAGTGCAGAGACTGGTGAAGCAGTTCAAGGACAGTGGGGAGGCCATTCCTCCCACTCCACTTCCCAAGCCTGGGAGACCTCGTAAGACAACCTTCAGGACCGTCAGCTGATCTCAAGGCAAGTTAGCAAGGATCCAAGGCTAACAGCACGGGATTTAAAAGAAAAGAACCCACAGTTGCTGGCAGATGTGTCTGTCAGAAGTGTGCAGCAGCTGTTGCATGACGATCTGGGCTACAGGAGTTTTTGTGCTCGTAAAAAACTACTGCTAACTGCACTTCAGAAGAAAAAGAGAGTAAATTTTTGTAAGAAATATCTTGCCTGGAGTGAGGAGCAATGGAAAACTGTGCTTTGGAGTGATGAGTCAACATTTACTGTCACTGGTACCCCTTCATCACGAGTGTACCGCAAACCAGGCAGTGACCCCCTGGATCTTAAGTACACTTCCAAGTTTGTTAAATACCCAGCCTCACTCATGGCTTGGGGCTGCTTTACATATTATGGTGTTGGTAGGTTGGTAATTCTACCTGCAAATGAAAAAGTGAACCAGAACAATTATTTGGTGCTCTTATGTGATGTTTTAAGTGACTCTTTTGATAAAACCTAGGCAAGAGTATTTATGCAAGATTCTGCCCCTGCACATGTTGCAAGTCAGTGAAACAGTGGCTAACAGACTGTGAGGTTCCCTTTATTCGAGATTGGCCCGGAAACAGCCCAGATATCAATCCCAATGAGAATTTAGGGGCGCACATGAAGCGGCAGCTGCGTAGTATGGACACATCATCTTTGCCTGAACTTGAGGCTGCAGTCAAGCAGCTATGGAGCAGTTTTAGTCCGTCTGTTCTGCAAAACTACGCCATCAGTCTCCCCAGACGCCTTAAGAAGATAATAAAGGTGAAGGGGAATGCCAGTAAATACTAAATTCAATGGTGAGTGTTAATTTATTTGTTTCTCCTTGCTAACCACAAGAATGTTTTCTTTTTTTAAGATGGCGTCAACACTTTCTGCACCTACTGTGTATATATATATATATATGTATGTATACACTATATATGTATGTATATTTTAATGTGTTCAACTCCGGGCAAAGGATTCAGGGCTTATTCCCAAGTCCCAGTAGTCCTTGGGGCCCAGTAGTCCTCCTACATCACATGTCACCACTTCGGCACTAACACCCACCATCCATACTGAATACATACTAGGTCTGTCTCATACAGGACTGGTGTACTGGTATTTGTGGGGGTATTTTTATGACATGTTGGCGGGTCATCTGGTAGATAAAAAAAAGTCTGCTTTTTATGAAATTCAAATTCTTAAACTGTTCCTTGCCCCAGCCGGGATATGAACCTGGGTCCATTAGGACTGTAGGCTGCCTCTCTACCGATTCTGCCACCACCTCCCCCAATTAATGACTAAATGACTACCTTACCATTCAGCTTATTGTATTAGAATTGTGGTGAGGGCAGTGGGTTTCTCGGGCTAACCCCTTGGCTGTGCCCATATAAATACCAATATATTCTCACACTCTGTGTTTTCTTTTAGCAACCTGTGCTCAACAAAACATATACATATTGCTGTAGATGCATCTGTAAATTTTTTACACTGCTGATAATGCAACAAAAATATAAGCTTCATACTGTACTAGAAAAGCTATTTCCTGACTATATTTATTTCTTATTAATTTAGAATACTTTTGCTAGAGTTATGCACTCTTAACCCTTTGCCGGCGGTGGAACTATATATAGACTGTGTAAAATAGACTGAAAAATTGTGGGGAGACTATATATAGATGCTCCCCCCAAAACTGTCCCCTGTAAATCCTAGCAGAGACTATATATAGACGGTAATGTGTAAGTGCCCTAGAACCTCAGATATCCCTATCTGGCAACCTACGGGTAGCGGGTGGCCTATAAAAGGGTGCGCACCTGGTGGCTCAATCAGTCTGTTCCCAGCTCATAAAGGAGGTGTAGCACTCTTTTGTTTCTCCTGTATAACTCACTTTATGCTTTTCTTTTGATATTTGGATGTACTCAGACTCATGTACCACGGTAACAGATGAAAAAAAAAAAATGCCATAAGATGCAACAATTAAAGGTTAGGATGGGTTAGCAACAATTTAGTGAGGTAGGGTGGAGGGAAACCACATCCAGGTCACAAGTCCTGGACACAGCTTTGCCTATGAATGACTGTTTACCTTACATTTACAAATATGAACAACAGCTGCTAACAAAATTAAGGTCTTAGTATTATAAGCATCTTTGCTATGGTAATGAAATGTAACAACTGTTCTGAATTGTGGTAAAGTCTATATATAGATTATGTTAAAGCCTTAAATTGCGGTTGAGTCTATATATAGATTATGTTAAAGCCGTACATGTGGTAGAGTCTATATACAGATTATGTTAAAACCTTACATAATGCGGTGTAACTATTTTTATGTTACAGTCCTGTGGTCGAGGGCATCCATATAAAGACGATTTATTTTTTTAGGTGCTTCTCACCAACTGCTGCCACCGGCTAAGGGTTAATGTTATAACACATCAAAGATTATTCCACGTGGCAGCAAACATACACTACATCCTCGTAGGTTTTTATGATAATTAAACTCCTGATTTTTAACTCTCCCTGCGTTATACAAGGGCCTACAGTTCAATCTACCATGTTTCATACTGAATCAGCGATGATGCAGAGAAGAATGGGTCATAAATGAAAGTAATAACAGCACTGACTAATCTCATGCCCCTCACTTCCATTTCTTTCTCTTATCATAATACTTGCTCTCCTCTTTAACATACATCACCTCCAAATATTGGAAAGACATTTTTCCATGCTTGCATGGGTCAGCCTGATTCTCATGATGCCTCTTTTCCAAGCTGTGAGATCTTCTGCAGCATCCCTGTTGAGTTTCCTAACTTTCAAGTCCTTTCTCATGACTATGTTTTTCTGGGCCTGCTCAAAGGCGATTTCTCCTATACACTCAGATTCTTATAATACTTCACCTGATAAATTCATGCATATTTTCAACATATTCAAACCACTTTAGGCTAACCGTATGGATCATCCTACTGTTACGCTCAATACTGTACACACATTTCCTCTTAATCACTTAAAACCAAAGACATGCTTCTAATTTCACTCTTGCTACTTCCAGATATTTTATTCAGCTTGAGTCACCATAAAATGAAGGGGTTAATAAAGGCTATATATAATTGCTCTCCTTTAAAAAATCTTTCCTAACATGAAGTAAGTGTCTGAACATTGCAAGAATAAAATGCAAAATACATTAGAGTGAAGGGTTAATTCTGTAAAATGATGTTCTGTCTCACAATGCTGTAATGCACATCCATCTCACCATTCTCATTTCAAACTGATCATATATGAAGACCAAGGCCGTGTGCAGGATTATTGAAGGGAGGGAGGTTAAAAAAAAAAAAAAAAAAAATAGTTTATTCACATTATTTCATTCACTCGTTCAATCACCATCTAATCCTGTGTTGCCCCATAAGGAGCATAGGAGCCTAGGGCAAGGAAAGTTTGTCCTGACATTTAAGATGAGAGTGACCTGCCTCACTCATCCCTGAATGGCATTACGTGAGCAATAAACCCGAACCACCCCTTCGAATTTGAAGAATTTTTTAACCCCTTCTCCATTATTATTCTATCTCGTAATATGCTCAGCAGGATTTAATTAATTTAATAAGCTGCATTTTTAGTATTATTTTCATTCGAAATTTTCATTCTTTCCTAATGGGGGGAGGTAAACCCTGCATGTGCACGGTCTTGATGATGACATACATCAACACCCTTAACCCTTCTGTGGCCAACCATGGAGAATTTGTTAGGACCCACAGGCTGAGCAGGGGGCTGATTTTTCAAGTTTCGAAAACTGATTTATTTTTTCTTGTCACTCTGAAGAGAAACATCAGGTGCACCTGGCAATGCAACTCTGAGCTTCCTAGGCCCATCCTGTGCTGTGCAATGAAGTATGGAAAGTGTGCAAATTTACACAGATGATATCGGTCACACCTCAGTATTGCTGTGACAAAACATCACATTTTTTTTTTTTATGAAAAAATAAAGTCAATGGTGGTGTAATGGTGTGAAATGACTAGGTATGTTCATTTTTAAGTTTATCAGTACATAATATGTGAAGTTTGAATTTAAAATAATACTGTACATATATTTTGAATTTATTTAGAATTTTTTGGCATTTATTGAGTTTATGGTAGTACTGTATCGACTTATTTTTGTGGTCTGGGTGGTGGAGTCTGTGAGAAAAGGGAGGTGTGAGATTATATTTTTAGACCTAGAAGAGATAAAGGTCATCCCTTGAGTGTACAGGCTTAAGAGTGAGGGTTGAAATATGAGACGACCTGAGATTCGGACCTTGCACGAGATGATTTGCGAGAAAAGAAGGGAGGCCTTTCCACCCACCAAAACATCACCTGAGCAGGGCAAAAGTTACTGTAATACAAGTGCATGGCAAAAAATATGTAAAATGATCCAATCCAGTACAGCAAACCTGAGCAAAGACAGTAGGTAAAGATGTACAGTATGCTTGTTTTTATTTATAATCATAAACAGGATGGTTGAGTGTGTGTCTCAAGGGAGGAGAAATATGATCATTTCAGTCTGGGTCGAGATATTTTCTGTCTGAGTCGAGATAATGGGTGCAGCTGTATGTGTTTTGGCATGGCCATGAGCGAAAATCAGATGTCTACTCATCATGGCAGCAGGCGCTGAACTGACAGATGGGGTCTGTGGGAGTGTAGTGAAGGTCAGTCTCAAGATGTCTGAGACATTCATTCACTTCCAAAAAATTTTCAGTTTTCTACAGGTTGCACTGCATCGAATGATCCAAACCAGTGAAACAAACCGGTGCAAATACGTAAAGATACCTCAAAAAAACGTATTTTTCTTTTATTTTCATGTCTTCTTTATGCCTGTATTTATTTACAGTGGAGCCCCATGTTTTGCACCTAACTGGTTCTAAGAAAAGTACTGCAAACCATGAAACTGCTTAAGTTGGGGCATTGATCCTATGGAAAATAGGCTAATTGGTTCCAGGCCCTATGCCAGCTCTCCCTAAAACTCATTTATGCAATGTAAAATTTACTTATCACACCTGGAAAGAAACTAGTATTAATACAAAGTCCATAACAGGCAGGGAAACTCACTTGGAAGACTGGAATAAGGTGCTTAACCCCGAAACAGCGGGGTTGTGGGAGGCAGTCCTGGCACTTCCAGCCGGTGGTAATTTGCGCTCTGACTTACTTTTTTAAAATACAGTATTGGGCAAAACTAGGCTGAGTGATATAAATATCACTCAGGCTTCTCCTAAAATTTTTCATATATATTTATATCATGAAAGGCCCAGCTACTTAAAAAGAAAACAGAGGCACCCAACTGATGGCCCACGGCTCGAGGCATCGACACCGAGCGTCACGAAAGTGACGGCCTGCGGTTAAGTGGTTAATGGAAGGGATTGAGGTGTAATTTCCGAGGCAGGTGGTGAGGCTACTGCGCCCCACCACCTGTGGCACCTCCACCCTCTTCTGCCTCCACCTCTCCGTGCAACACATCCATCCTGTGCTGCATCTCTTCTGTCTGCTGCTCCTGCACAAACCCACAGAACTCCTCATCCTTGAGCAGGTCCATGATGGCATCTTCACTGGGTTGTGCTCCATGCACAGCTGCCCCTGTTGCTTCCACTGGGCCTTCCACTTCTTTCACTTCCTGGGGTCTGCTAACGTAATGGGTTTTCAGAGCTTGCTGTCTTGCATTCACTTTCTCATTGAACACAGTGTTTATCAGCTTTGTTAATGCAGAAATATGATACAGGCACTCAAGCTTGCTGGCAAACTCTGCTAGGTTAACTTCCTCCTGCAAATTCTCGAAAGTGAGCGGCCACGGTGAAAGTGATGACAATGTTGGAGTTTTGTCGTCCTTTGGCTGCTATACTGGCTGCTGCTATTCCATATTGTCCTCTTCAACTCCAACATTTCTGCAACAGACACTGATGTTGTGTGGCCGATCCATGTGTGCGGTTTGTTTACGTTTTTCTTGCTGTGAACAGAGGGGTTTCCATGTGAAATCTGGTGTTCAGGAATATTTGCAGGCCACTACTAACCATGAAACCGCATATAATGATGTCGCCTAACATGGGACTCCACTGTATAATTGTAAACAGGTGGCTGAGTGTGTGTTGCGAGGAAGGAGAAAAATGATATTTTCTGTCTAGGTTGTGATAATGGGTGTAGCTGTGTGTTTTTATGTATAGCCACGAGTGAAAATTGGATGTCCACTGATCATAACAGTAGACATTCTACTGACAGATGGAGTGTGTGGGAGTGTAGTGTAAGTTAGTCTCAAAACGTATGAGATGTCTGTTCAATTCCCCCAAATTTGTGCAGTTTTCTGCAAGTGGCGCCGCATTGGCACCAGCGGCCACTTTATGATAAAAAGTCGTTCTATGCTGGCGGCCATGGAGGGGTTAACTACCTTTATTTCTGTAATATGAGACTATCTATCTATAGCCAGACTCCATACTCCCGTAAGGGGTGGTCATCTGTCTTTGGGCTAGTTGTTTTACAGGAAGAGACACTAACCCTCCACCAATCCACTTGCTGACATGTAGGTAAAACATACGGGTTGGTTTTATGGTTACCATCCAGCATTGTAAATGGTTTCCTGGCTTACAGGAAACCATTTGGCTTGTCACTCAGTGTAAAGCCACCTGATGTGGAAAGAAGAGCAATAAAAAGTGACCTGAAAAATGGGAGAAGCAGGAAGAGAGAGGAGGGCAGATACAGAAAAAGGAGTGATAAAGGTGAAGGAAGAAGTAGGCAGCACTACATCAAGTGAGTAGATGATGGTCGCCACCACCTACCACAAAGAATAATAACAATATAGTGGTCTCACGTCCAGTATTGTAATTAGATCAGACAACACTGCTGTACTGACCAATTCTGTACTGGACAAATAAAAAAGCTATATGGGAAAAATATAATTAAAAATTCTAATATAAGGAACAAGAATCCCAAGAAAGTTGTAAACAATGATAGGTAAACAACTAAAATTGCAATATGGCATCATGAATGAGGGTAGGTAGCCAAAAAAACAAACATACGAACAACAATAATGTAATGGTACTGTTTAACTATGAAAAGATGTGAACAATGATAGGCAAACAAACAATGCAATTTGGCATGATCAATAGGGTAGATAGCATTCCCCCCCAAAAAAATAAAAAAAAATGTAATACCTGTAGTATTGTTTAACACACTATGATAGTATTAGCACACCAGCGAGCATAAGGAGACTGACGTTTGGTAAAGTCACCTCTCTCGGTCAAAGCATGTCCTCATTGGCTGTGGCACCTCTGAACTTCCCAGAATAATCCACATTTGTGGAAACAAACTGTACAGTACTTACGAAAGTTTTCCCAGCTAAACTAAATTCTATTTTTACTGAATATTTTGAGTGTCTACCATAATAAAGGCAATTAGTATTAATGAAACATGTTTGGTGCAAGGCCACTGTCATAATGATAATAATACATGTAATGCATGGTGGGATGAGGAGGTGACAGGCTGTAGAGTAAAAGAAGAAAGTATGTAGGGAGTGGACAAGAAACTGGGGCATGGAGGAAGTTGAGAGATGGAAGAAAGTGTTATATGTTGAGGAAGAGAGAGGTGAAAAGATTAGTAAGAGAGAGTAACATGAGACTGGATGAGAAATTAGGAGGAAACTTCAGTGCAAATTGGAGGGAATGTAAGAAAATGTTCTGGAAAGTGGTAAAGAGAGTTAGACAGGGTGATAAAGAAGTAAGTTGGGGTGTGAAAGATAAAAATGCTAGACTGCAAGAGGAAAAGGGAGAAAATGTGAGCAGATGAAGAGAACACTTTAATGAACTGTTGAACACAGAGAATGAAAGTAATGCAAGTATAAGTGGGACAAGAATGGCTGGGAGGAGGAGGGAGGTGAGAAGACAGGAAGAAATCAGTAGGATGGAAGCAGTGGAAATAATGAAGAAAGTCAAATTGGGGAAAGTCCCAAGAATTGATGAAGTGTGTGGTGAAATGCTGAAGCATGCAGGAGAGATAGTAGTAGAATGGATATGGAAGATATGCAGATTGGTCTGGGAAGAAGGGAGTCCCAGAGGATTGGAAGTCAGGTATAATTATTCTCCAGTACAAAGGAAAAGGGGAAAAAGAAGCATGTGGCAATCATAGGGGCATTTGTCTTCTTAGAGTAACTGGAAAGGTATGTGGTAGGATACTTATTGACAGAATCAGGGAAACAGCAGAGGAATTAGCTGAAGAAGAACACGGAGGTTTCAGGAAGGGGTGGGGTTGTGTTGATCAGATTCTTAGATCTTTAGTGGAAAAGTTTCTAGAGAAGGGAAAGAATTTGTATGGAACCTTCGTGGATTTGGAGAAGGCATATGACAGGGTGGATTGACAAGGAATGTGGAAAGTATCAAGAACATAATTATGGAGTAGATGGGAAGTTGTTGAATGCTGCGAAGAGTATGCATGAAGGGGCTAAGGCGGCAGTGCATGTGGACAGTGAATTGAATGAATTTTTCAGTTTCAATGTTGGATTAAAACAGAGATGTGTCATGTCTCCATGGTTGTTCAAACTGTATACGGATGGGGTTATGAAAGAGATAAAAGTGAGGGAAGTGGAAGTTGGTGACCCTAATGAGTGAAGGCAGTGTTTGGAAACTTCCTGTACTGTTGTTTGCAGATGATACTGTATTCTCAGGTAAAGACGAAGGGGAACTGCAAGACTTGATGAAAGAGTTTTGGAGTGTATGTAAGAAACAGAATCTAAAGGTGAATGTAGGGAAGAGTAAAGTTATGGTCATCGAAAGAAATGAAGCCACTGAATATACAGTGAGGCTAGATGAGGAGGAAATGGAAAATGTAGTGCATTAAATACTTGGGTAGTGTAATGAGTAAAGATGGAAGTTTAGATGGTGAAGTGTTTGAATGGGTACAACAGGGAAGAAAGGTTGCTGGTTCTTTGAAAGTAGTGATAAGGAACAGAGACGTGAGTGTGGAAGTAACAAAGTCGCTGCATGACAGTACTGTGATACCAACTCTAACATATGGAAGTGAAGCTTGGACCTTGTTGGAAGGACACAAGTCACGAGTGAGAGCAGTGGAAATGAGTTATTTGAGAGGAGCATATAGAGTTATGTGGAGAGAGAGAGACTGACACATGGGGAAGTGAAGGAGCATTGTGGTGTGGATGTGGATGTGATAGAAAGTATTAGGAGAAATACATTGAGGTGGTTTAGCCATGTGGAGAGGATAGAGAGCGAGAGACTAACGAGAATAGTGTATGCAACTGAGGTAGAGGGGGGGAGAGGAAGGAGAAGGCCAAGGATGGGATGGAGGGGTGGAGTGGGGAGGTATATGAGAGAGGGGTGTGTGGGTGTGTGAGCTGGGAGCAAGGCAGTGAAATGACATTGGACAGGGCAACATTGAGGTGATTTGCTTGTGGCTATCCCTTACAGGACAGAGGTGTCTGGCAATAGATAGACAAATAGATAGGTAGATTGACAGATAGTAATAATAATAATAATAGTACTACTACTAATAATAACCCTTTGAAATTGCAATGACGATTTTGATCTTCATTTCAAATCCAACCTAAGAGATTCCGATGATGCTCTTAATTGTCATTTTAAGAAACTTTTGTAAAATTTTCACCATAAATCACGTTTATGCATCGTAACAAAGAGACTCGAGCGTGAAGTCACAGAATGAATGTTCTATGTGTGGCAGGTACTGCACAGCTGGTCTGACTCATGGCTTTGTTTCTTTATCACCTTATTCTTGGTGGATATTTTTCTACAGCAAGGTATAAAATTTTTGTTTTTTTGGCTAACTTCAACTTGTCACTTTGACTTTTTATTTTATTTGTTTTCCTTTCTGGAACATATTACGATAAAGTACAACTGTTCAGCTTCAAAATACCACCACAAGCAGCATCCTATCATAAAGTGTATTTGCACTGACCAATCCAAGAAAAAGATTGCAAGGCAAATAAGCGGCCGAGATTAAAAGAAAATTATGCATCTCTTTCCTTTTGCCTGACCGCCCAACAAAATGAAAAAATTACTATAATATATAAATGACTGTAAAGGTAATTTATTGTAGTTTTGCAAGGTTTAAACCAGATTTACATATCTGTATTAGTTTTTTTTTTTTTTTGTATATTTTTCTACGGCTAGGTATAAAATTTTTGGTTTTCGCCTAACTTCAACTCGTCATTTTGACATTTTATTTTATTTTTTCTCCTTTTTTGAACATACTGTGATAAAGTACAACTATTCAGCTTTAAAATGACATAAAAACCAACATTCTAGCATGAAAAATGTATATACACAGAGGGATCAAAGAAAAATAAAATGCCGTGAAGATGTGGGTCAGCTTGAGAGTAGCTGACTCTAGCACAGACATAATCTGCCTGGCCCAGAAACCTCATAGGGATAATTCATTCATCATCAAATCATAATAATAATAACAACAGGTGGTAGGTGGGAGAGCTCACCATCCACTCACTCGATGTAGTGATGCACTCTTCCTTCACTCCTTCCTCTTCTGTCTTTCTTTCCTTCATTCTTTCCTTTTCCTTCTATCTATGGGTGACTCCACACTAAGTGGCAAGCCAAACTGTTTCCTGTACACCAGGAAAATATTTGCCAAGCTGGATAGTAATATCATCATAATCATCATCATCAGGACCTCCATTCCCAACCTGGGCAGGGTGAGGAGTAGCAACATCCAGACAGCCAAAGTTTGCCCACTCCAATGGGCCATGGATCCATTCACTCATCATTCAAGCCACCGGAATCCTGGTTCTATCTCATATGCCAAAAACTTTCACCACATTCTGCGGCTTCACTAAAATTTATCCAACAGAGTCAATTTGAACGCAGTCATGTTAAAAAGGGGTGGCAAATCCTTGATCATGCACTTCTAACAATATTCATCAAGCCAGCTCGATATCTTGTCAGTCCCCTAGACATACCGACTTCCATACCTCTCTTTCTCACACACTCATCCACCACATCCCTCCACTTTCTCCTTGGCCTACCACGCCTCCTCCTTCCTTCAAATTCGCTCACATATATCTTTTCCATCAATCTTTTGTTATCCATTCCCTCCACATGGGCATACCTACTCAGTAAACTCTCCTCAATTCTGGCGTTCACAGACTTCCTCACTCCGTATATTTCACAAATCACATTATTTCATATCCTATCCACTCTCTGTGCTCCATAAACTTTCCTCAGCAGTTCCATCTCCACTGCTCTTACTCTTTTCATTTTCGTGCCACATCATAGTCTCAAATCCTGTAAGCCTCCTGCAGCTACAACACTAAAGCCTCTGTTTCTTATCAAGGCCTTCATTGCACCAGCTACTTTTCTTCCTTGTTTCACTCTACATTCCACATCTTTTCCACATTTTCCTCTCTTTTCTGTCACTGTACCCAAGTATTTGAACTCTCTTTCCATTCACAGTAACATCATACTGGGGGTCACCTTCTCTCTCGATTACCATCACTTTGCTCTTTTCTACATTTGCTCTCATGGCACGATGCTCACAGACATCAGCAAAACTCTGCACTACTCTACCAAGCTTTTGTCCGGTATTTGCAAGTAGCACTGCATCATCAGCATACAACAAATTTGAGATATTCCATCCATCACCATTCATTACCAGCACCATCCCTCTCTCCTTTACTCATGTTTTTACTTCTCTCAACACCCCATCCATACATATATTGAATAACCCACGGGACATCAAACAATCTTGTCGCATGCCCACATTGATAGCGAACCATTCACTTAGATTTTTTTTTTTTTTTTTTTTTTAAATGCAAGGAAGAAGGAACCAAAGGCCACAGGCCTGCATACTGTTCCCTCCAAGAAAAAGCAGAAACAATACAAAAGAGAGCCAAATTCAAGATCCGTTCAATTCGAGATGCCTGGACACACTGCGTTTGAAAGACTGGAGATCATAGGAAGTAGGAAATACAAACAGAGGAAGACAGTTCCAGAGTTGACCAATTGCATAAATGAAGGACTGGGAGTAATGGTCAACTCTTGCATTAGAGAGTTGGACAGAAAAGGGATGAGAGTTTGTTGCTAGACGGGTACTATGTGCCCGTCGAAGAGGTGGAGGGATGCAAGCAGACAGTTCAGAGGAACAGTGACCATTGAAGTAGTGATAAAAGAGAGATAAAGATGCAACAGTGCGGCGAAGAGACAAAAGTTGAAGGGAATCAGTAAGAGGAGGAGAGTTAATGAGACGAAAAGCCCTTGACTCCACCCTATTGAGAAAAGCTGCATGTGGGGAGCCTCCCCACACATGAGAGTTGTACTCCATACACGGACGAATAAAACCCGTGTACAAGGTCAACAACTGTGCAGGGGTAAAGAAAGTTCGGAATCGGCTTAGCACACCTAATCTCTTGGAAGCAGATTTCACAAGAGATGTAATATGTTCTTTCCAAGACAAATCCCGAGAGAATGAAACCCCAAGCATGTTCAAGGATGATGCAGGACATAACTGTTCATTATTAAACAGTAGTGGGTAATCCTGAGGAAGATTTTGTCAGGCAGATAAGTGTAAGAACTAAGTTTTTGATGCATTAAAAATAACAAGATTATTTTTACCCCAATCAGAGATACGAGCCAAATCAGACATTGGGTGTGCCACAGCCTCATCCCATTTTTGTTGAAGTAACTGCTGAGATGGACGTTGTGGAAACCAAATGGAAAGGTGAAGGGTGGAATCATCAGCATATGAGTGGATAAGGTTAGATGTACAGCTTAGAAGGTCATTGATGAATAAAAGGAAGAGAGTTGGTGAAAGGACAGAGCCCTGAGGAACATCACTGCTGATAGGTCTAGGAGAAGAACGATGACCGTCTACAACAGCAGCTATAGAACGACCAGAAAGGAAGCTAGAGATGAAAGCACAGATAGAAGGATAGAAACTGTAGGAGGGCAGTTTGGAAATTAAAGATTTATGACAAACTCGATCAAAAGCCTCTGAGATGTCAAGTGCAATGGCAAAGCTTTTGCCAAAGTCCCAAAAGGAGGATGACCAGGAGTCTGAAAGGTAGGTGAGAAGATCGCCAGTGAAGAGTCCCTGACGGAACCCATACTGATGATCAGAAAGAAGGTTGTGACAGGAAAGATGCTTTTAAAAATTTTCTGTAAAGAATTGACTCGAAAACTTTTGAGACACAGGATGTTAAAGCAATTGGACGATAGTTAGAGGGTTGGGAATGGCCACCCTTCTTTGGGACTGGCTGAATGAGAGCAAACTTCCACCAAGAAGGAAAGGTACAAGTTGACAGACAAAGGCGAAAGAGTTTACCTAGGCAGGGTGTAAGCACAGAAACACAGTTTTTGAGGGCAACAGGAAGGACTCCATCAGGACCATATGCCTTGTTAGTATTGAGGCCAGTGATGGCAGAAAATACATCAGCTGAAGAAATTTTAATGTCAGTCAAGAGGAAGTCAGAGGGGGGAAGTGATGGAGGAATAGCACCGGAATCGTCTAAGGTGGAATTGGAGGAGAAAGTCTGAGCGAAGAGATCTGCTTTATCAGTAGAAGAAATAGCTACAGAGCCATCAGAGTAGAAAAGAGGAGGGAAGGATGATGAGTTGTTAGAAAGGTTTTTGGCAAGGTGCCAGAAGGAGCAAGAAGAATTCGAGTTGGAGAGTTGAGAACATTTAGCACGGATGAAATTATTTTTAGCAGAGTGAAGAACAGACTTAGCATGATTCTGGGCAGAAATATATAAAAGATGTGATTCAGGGGTGGGTTGGCTCCAGTACCTCTAATAGGCCCTCTCCTTGTTGCAGACAGCATTAGAACAAGCGTGATTAAACCAAGGCTTTCTTGCATTAGTCAGAGGATATGAGAAAGGAATGTATGCTTCCATTCCCGAGAGAATAACCTCCGTAATGCGCAAGGCACACTCAGATGGCTCCCGGCCATGGAAGCAATAATCATTCCAAGGAAAATCAAAGAAGTACTGCCTGAAGGCCTCCCAATCTGCAGCTCCAAAGTGCCACAGGCGGCATTTCTTTGGAGGGTCCACAGGCCGTACTGGAGCGATAGGACAGGTTAAGGTAATAAGGTTATGATCGGAGAAGCCCAACGGAGAGAAAAGATTAACAGTGTAAACAGAAGGATTAGTTGTTAGGAAAAGGTCAAGTATGTTGGAACTCTCTCCAAGGCGGTCAGGGATACGGGTAGGGTGCTGTACAAGCTGCTCTAGGTCATTAAGGATAAAAAAGATGTAGGCGTGTTCACCAGGTGGATCAGTGAAAGGAGAGGAGAGCCAAAGGTGGTGAACATTGAAATCTCCTAGAATGGAGATTTCAGAGAAAGGAGAAATGGATAGAATGTGTTCCATCGCAGAAGTAAGATAGTCAAAGAATTTTTGATAGTCAGTAGAATTAGGAGATAAGTAAACAGCACAGATATATTTAGTCAGAGAATGACAGGAAAGCCGAAGCCAAAGAGTAGAGAATTCAGAAGAATCAAGTTCAGGAACACGAGAGCAAGATAGATCGTTGCGTACATATACGCAACAGCCACCTTTGGCTTTGAAATGAGAATAGAGAAAGTAGGAGGATACAGAAAAGGGTTTGCTGTCAGTTGCCTCAGACAGCTGAATCTCGGAGAGAAAGAGAAGGTGAGGTTTAGAGGAGAAGAGGTGGTGTTCAAAAGAGTGAAAGTTTGAGGAAAGGCCGCGAATGTTACAGAAATGAAGAAGGATTGACTCAGACAGTGGTTCCAGGCAGCTCTTTGGGTCGTCACTGGGAGAGGGGTGGATGGTGGGGGCATTTATGGTCCCCTCCCCTGGGGACTCCGAGTCAAGATTTTTGTGCGCGATTTTCGAAGATAATTTTGAAAAGGAAGTGTAGTGTGCTGTGTGCATGTAGTTTGGTGTTGACAGTTAGAGAAACTTGTACTGGAGAGCATGCTGGACTACTCTCTGTGTTACTGAGACACTGAAAAAGTTCAGCAAAGGGGGATGGTCAGGAAGAAGTCCTGAAGGCTGATGAAACAGAAGCTCCAGCTCTCCCTGTCACATCAGCCTTCCATCCACCTTGGGAGTACTGCCCTGCTCAACTGGTGCTACAGCCTACTCACACCAATTTACCCTTACACATGCCTCACTACCATCATAAAAACTCTTGAC
>JAGKTI010007017.1:0-16271 GCA_018397915.1 Birgus latro
GCCCAAGTACTTAAATTCACTCACATTCTCCATTTCCTTCCCATCCAATCTCACTGTACACTCACTGGCTTCACTTCTCTTGAAGACTATCACTTTACTCTTCCCCACATTCACCTTTAGATTCCGTTTCTTACACACTCTCCCAAACTCATCTACCAAGCCTTGCAGCTCCCCTTCATCTTCACTCAACAACACAGTATCATCTGCAAACAACAGTACAGGGAGTTTCCAAACACTGCCCTCTCTCACTAGGGCCGCTCCAACATCCACTGCCCGACCTTGTATCTCTTTTATAACCCCATCCATATACAGACTGAACAACCATGGAGACATGACACATCCTTGTTTCAATCCAACCTTCAAACGGAAAGATTCACTCAGTTTGCCATCCACACGCACTGCAGCCTTAGCACCCTCATACATACTCTTCACTGCCTCCAACAACTTTTATCTGCATTTACCCTTAAGCCCTTGTACCCCATGCCATCTCTGCACTTCTTAAATCTTTCCTCCGCCTCCTTTTCATTCTCTGCAATCAACACCAAATCATCACCCAATAATCAATTAGAATTTTCCATTGATTCTTCAATTCAGCTATCACGCATTTCTGCTATCACATGCGACTGCGTAACCAATTAGGCATGATAGCACGGGGGTAGGTGTAGTGCTGCTTTGAGTGTCTGCCCTTTCCTCTCTTCCATCCTTCCTCTTCTGTCTTTCCTTCAGTCTTTCCTCTTTCTTCTGCCTATGGGTGACTTTACTCTCCATCTTCTATCTTTCTTTCCTTCATCCTTTCCTCTTGCCTATGAGTGACTACACTGACTGACAAGCTAAATGGTTTCCTGTACACTAGGAAACCATTTGCTACGCCGGGTGGTACAGTAACCATATAACCAAATTATGGCGCCTAGTGGTTTAGCGGGTAATTAAGGTGCTCTAATCAGACTGAGCCTGTGTAGGTTTATATCCAAGGGATGGTTGGGGTTTACTGCTCACATAATGCCACTCAGGGATGAGTGCGGCTGGTCACTCTCATCTTAAAAGTCATGACCATTATTTCTCAAAAATGCCAGGTCTTCTAGCGGGAAATCACTTTACTCTATTTTTTTCCAGCTGATGATCCACTTTCGTGAATGTGGCACCTGCGCACTCCTGCCACGTGATTGGTTGGTTTCAATTTCATACCTGAAGTATCATATTTACAAAAAACATTTGTATCTTATATTCCAATTCTCATAAATGCTGTTTTGCATTGTCATTGTACTATACAAACAGACATGAAACGAGTATGTATCTGTGCTTCACCTAAATGGACAATGAATTTGAGGAAGTTGAATTTGAATTTAAATATTTATTGTTGTAAAAGGTACAGAGTTGTTGTTTCTCCCTATATTTTTAAAAAATAAACGCTTTTGGCTGGGAAAGTGCAAATAAAATGTATCTTAATACCTAGGCACTTTTTACATTAGACAATAGTACCACTCTAAGTAAATTAGCGGTTTGGTGGAAGTGGGGAGGCAAATGCAACAACCGCTACAGAGGAGGGGGACATGAGAGACGGCCAGGTAGGAGAAACAAGTCTCGTCTTGCAAGATGTCAGACTTTATTATGCTACTCCATTGCTTCGATACCTTTGCCCTTATTATCCACAAGTATGTATATCCGTAAGTATATATATTTATTTATTTAATAGAGATGCAACAACTCTGTACCTGTTACAACAATAAATATGTCAATTCAAATTCAGCTTCCTCAAATTTATTGTCCATTTGGGTGAAGCACAGATACATACTCGTTTCATGTCTGTTTGTATAGTACAATGACAATGCAAAACAGCATTTATGAGAATTGGAATATAAGGTACAAATGTTTCTTTGTAAATATGATACTTCAGGTATGAAATTGAAACCAACCAATCACGTGGCAGGAGTGCGCGGGTGCCACATTCACGAAAGTGGATCATCAGCTGGAGTACAGCGCTCGACATATACATATACATTATTTTTACAATTACAATAATTGTGACATCTCTCATATAGAATAGCTACAACCTTCATCTGTAAAAAAAAAATGTGAAAGTGGAAATAATTAAACACTATAATCATCCACAACTGTACCTCTCTCCAGATCGGAGCATTTTGAAAAGAGAAAGGCTTTTAGCTGTCTCTTAAGGGATTTGACAGATGAGAGTTGTCTCGTGGACAACAGCAGTCTATTCTATAACCTAGGGGCTATATATGCAAAAGAAAGATCAGAGAAAGAAAGATGACTTGTGAATGGCTCCAGGCTAGTCAAGACGCAAAGAATCATCTTCACTATTTAAACCCTTGACCGCGGGTTGTCACTTCCGTGACGCTCGGGCGCAATGGATCATACCGCAGGGCGTCACTTTTATGATTCTGTGTTGTTTTGAATTAGCCCGGGCTTTCAGGTGGTGACTTGTATCATCTATCAGCACTGCCAATGTCCAACAATAGTCGAGCTGCTAATGCCATCAGTACTCCCATCTAATGTTGACAATTTAGCCATTTTCCCCCATTCTAGACTCCCCTCACTACCTCCCCTCATTTACCCTCTCGTGTCGTCTGCTCAGCCGCTCTGCGCTACGCAAATCTTCCTCGGATTTTTCCACTGATTTCATCCACTGAAATGGGCCCTATGCCCTATTCTTATACAAAATAATATATGTACAGTATATAAAAAAATAAGGTAATTGATAGTGCCATACACCTGGAATTGGCTAATTATCACTTGGCAACATCCAACCTGCACTCGTTCACTAATTTCCCCAGCTTTATTCCCCGTGAAATATGCCGTATGAGCTATTCTTGTAATATAAATGTACTGTATATAAGAAAGGAAGGGAGAAGCCTGAGTGATATTTACATTCACCTGGAACTACCTAATTTATTATGTATTGTCTAGATTTCCTATGACTTATTTCTTAGCATATACATTAGCAGCTGACATTTTCAACTCTTGGCTACCGAGATATGTAACATTCAGTTCACTCTTGTCCTTCAAGGTGGAAATACGTCGCAGTCACACCCCTCCATTTCTGCCGCTTTTGCACCCATTATAAAAAGCCCTGTGACCTCTACCCTTACTACATTGCTTTCACAGTGTTTTTTTTTTTTTTTTTGAGTATGGATTCCAAACTACTTGGAAATCATTGAATAGTGTTTCTAGTGATAATATCAGGCAATGGTATTCATATTACGGGATGTCGGGAAGTGTAAAGTGAAGACTTAGTTACCCAACTTCAGAAGTCTCCACGAGTCCTACGGTAGTCGACGAGTGCTAAAAAAAACCAGGAGAAAGCCATATGCATATGTAATTATAATACCAAATTTAAGAGCCTGAATGTAATAAGACAGTTTAAATTCAATTCTAGCCCTTACTGGTAACCAATACAGCTCAACTGGGGACGGGGTAGTCAAATTCTCAGGGGAAGACCAGGCCTGTTCAACACACACTGAACTTTTGCCAATATATTATTTGGAAGACCAAACCACAGTGAATTACAATAATCGACACATGAAATGACCACTGCATGGACAAATGTTAACCCCTAAAGTCCTATGACCGACGATCGTCAGTTTCCGAACTCGGTACTTGTAGTCCTGTGGCTGATGATCATAGAGAGGTTACAAAAAACTGGACAGTTGTAACCTTGGCTTTTTTGTACGTAAATGGTACCTAGCCAATGGAAACTAATGAGTTGGTGGGAAACATGATCCGCCCCCCTCCCTGAGTGTGGGGATGGACAGACCCCACCCCATCTCTCCACTTCACTCTTCCTCATTTGATCCAGTCCTCTGTGTCCCCTCCCAAAATACCCCCCATACCCCCTCTAAATTGTATTGGCTGTGTGTGGCAGACATATTCCTTCCCTTTCCCTCCCTTGTCATGCCCCTCCACACTTCCTCTGCCTCCTATTTCCCCTTGTTTCTCAAGGACATCCCATTCTTGCTCACTGCGAGGAGTGACTATTTTATTTTTGACAGCCGATTGTGCAGTAACCAATAGACATATAAGAGTGAAATGCTGTACACATTTCCTGATGTGTAGGATCAAGCTCTTCAGATATATAAAACCAAAATTTACTTTGGTGCATTTTTTTTCCTCTCTCTCTCTCTCTCTATAAGCGGGGGGTAACAATTGTTGACATTCTTTGATGGTAGATATTGCAGTAACCATTAGTCATATGAGAGTGAAATACATTTTCAGGCGTGTAAATTCAAGCTCTCTGAATCTGTAAGAATTTTTTTTTACTTTGGTGAAGGCTAGAAAATCAGGGCCTTTTGGGGGTTCTGGGGACTGGGGGGCTGGGAGATTTGTGGTCTTTAGGACTTAAGACGCAACATCTATTCAGGAATTTTCTCACAAAGTACAGATTTCTGATACGCAAGTTAAACCCTCTGACATCCATCCATCCATCCATCATCCAATCCTACATTGCCCCATGAGGAGCGAGGAAGCCTGGAGCTAGGCAAGTTGGTCCTGACATTTAAGATGTAAGTGACCAGCCTCACTCATCCCTGAGTGGCATTACGTGAGTAATAAACCCCAACCACCCCTTGGATATAAACCTTCACCGGCTCAATCTGATTGGAGTGCCGCAATTACCCACTAAACCACCAGGTGCCATAATTTGGTTAGATGGCTACCACCCAGCGGAATGAATGGTTTCCCGGTGTACAGGAAACCATTCGGCTTGCCACTCAGTGTAGAATCACCCATAGGCAGAAGAAAGAGGAAAGAACGAAGGAAAGAAAGACAAAAGAGGGAGTGTTAAGTCACCCGTAGGCAGACGGACGAGGAAAGAATGAAGTAAAGAAAGACGGAAGAGGAAGAAAGAAAACCTGATTATGTTCTTTGTAATTTAACTTTGAAATTAAAATAAACACCCAGATTTCTAATAGAATTGACTGGAAGAAGCTGTGACACACCAATATTCAATGTATATGGAGGGAGGGGTGGTGAAAATTGGAGGTAGGGCATTGAAATGGCAGGGGCCAGGGTGACATGGAGGCGATTTGTTTGTGGACAACCCTTACGGGATTTGGATGCCTGGCTATATACAGATAGCTGGTAGCAGCAAGAATGAAAAACCAAAGATGTCTTTGGGGTGAAGAGCTAATGGGCCAGATTGTATTGTTTGTCAGTCTGAGCTACCAGTTATCCAAATTTTTCAGTTAACACTTCATCACATTTTTTTTTTTATGCAAGAAAGAAAGAACCAAAGGCCACAAGCCTGCATACTGTTCCTTCCAAGAAAATGCAAAAACAATACAAAAGAGAGCCAAATTCAAGATCCGTTCATTTCGGGATGCCTGGACACACTGCGTTTGAAAGACTGGAGATCATAGGAAGTAGGAAATACAGACAGAGGAAGACAGTTCCAGAGTTGACCAGTTGCATACATGAAGGACTGGGAGTAACGGTTAACTCTTGCATTAGAGAGTTGGACAGAAAAGGGATGAGAGGTTGTTGCTAGACGGGTACTATGTGCCCGTCGTAGAGGTGGAGGGATGCAAGCAGACAGGTCAGAAGAACAGTAACCGTTGAAGTAGCGATAGAAGAGGGATAAAGATGCAACAGTGCGGCGAAGAGACAAGGGTTGAAGGGAATCAGTAAGAGGAGGAGAGTTAATGAGACGAAAAGCCTTTGACTCCACCCTATTGAGAAGAGCTGCATGTGGGGAGCCTCCCCACACATGAGAGTTGTATTCCATACACGGGCGAATAAAACCCGTGTACAAGGTCAACAACTGTGTAGGGGTAAAGAAAGTTCGGAATCGGCTTAGCACACCTAATCTCTTGGAAGCAGATTTCACAAGAGATGTAATATGTTCTTTCCAAGACAAATCCCGAGAGAATGAAACCCCAAGCATGTTCAAGGATGATGCAGGACATAACTGTTCATTATTAAACATTAGTGGGTAATCCTGAGGAAGATTTTGTTGGGTTGATAAGTGTAAGAACTGAGTTTTTGATGCATTAAAAATAACAAGATTATTTTTACCCCAATCAAAGATACGAGCCAAGTCAGACATTAGGTGTGCCATAGCCTCATCCCTTTTTTGTTGAAGTAACTGCTGAGATGGACGTTGCGGAAACCGAATGGAAAGGTGAAGGGTGGAATCATCAGCATATGAGTGGATAGGGTTAGATGTACAGCTTAGAAGGTCATTGATAAATAAAAGGAAGAGTGTTGGTGATAGGACAGAGCCCTGAGGAACACCACTGTTGATAGGTCTAGCAGAAGAACGATGGCCGTCTACAACAGCTGCTATAGAACGACCAGAAAGGAAGCTAGAGATGAAGGGACAGATGGAAGGATAGAAACCGTAGGAGGGAAGTTGGGAAATTAAAGATTTATGCCAGACTCGATCGAAAGCGTTTGAGATGTCAAGTGCAATGGCAAAGCTTTCGCCAAAGTCCTGAAAGGAGGATGACCAGGAGTCTGAAAGGTAGGTGAGAAGATCGCCAGTGGAGCGTCCCTGACGGAACCCATACTGACGATCAGAAAGAAGGTTGTGACAGGAAAGATGCTTTAAAATTTTTCTGTTAAGAACAGACTCAAAAACTTTTGAGACACAGGATGTTAAAGCAATTGGACAATAGTTAGAGGGTTGGGAATGGTCACCCTTCTTTGGGAATGGCTGAATAAGAGCAAACTTCCAGCAAGAAGGAAAGGTACAAGTTGATAGACAAAGGCGAAAGAGTTTACCTAGGCAGGGTGTAAGCACAGAAACACAGTTTTTGAGGACAGCAGGAGGGACCCCGTCAGGACCATATGCCTTGTTAGTATTGAGGCAAGTAATGGCAGAAAATACATCAGCTGAAGAAATTTTAATGTCAGTCAAGAGGAAGTCAGAGGGGGGAAGTGTTGGAGGAATAGCACCGGAATCGTCTAAGGTGGAATTGGAGGAGAAAGTCTGAGCGATGAGATCAGCTTTATCAGTCGAAGACATAGCTACAGAGCCATCAGAGTAGAAAAGAGGAGTGAAGGATGATGAGGTGAAGTTGTTAGAAAGGTTTTTGGTAAGGTGCCAGAAGGAGCGAGAAGGATTCGAGTTGGAGAGTTGAGAACATTTAGCACGGATGAAATTATTATCATGATTCTGTCAAAACATCTCTGCCAATACCTTTTGCATTCTCAAGCCCTTGTGACTCATTCTTAGCTGAAGAACCTAGTCTAATGTTAGCTACAATAAAGCATAGATTTTTTACCACAAGAGAGTTATGCAAAAAAAAAAAACTACAAAGAATGACTAATTACCCAGTTGATGAGGACAATCTTGGGTCTTGTTGTGTTTGGGTCAATCACCTTGACCACTGCATACATTATCTTACTGCTGTTGAGGTCTTCAGCCAGCTCCTCCAGCCCATCCTCTGAAAATCGTATACTGTATACTGTAGTTATTGTTTAAAGTAATTTTCACCTAAAGATGTTTCACTGCTGAGTTGTTAATGAAAAGAAACCTATTTTTCACTTCAAGTTGCTTGTGGGTCACTATACATTTATTTTTGTGATTCTTTACTGGACTGGTTGGAAGTGAAAAATGGGTTTTTTGCTATCCTGACTCCTATCAAGAACCAGAAGCATGTGTAACTTAAAAATAATTCCACTCAAAGTAGCACAGGTATTCTGCATGCACACAATCTAGATTTTACATGAAAACTGAATGCACCACATCAGGGTTTCTTCTACACAGACACTCCTCAGTCACATGTGGATTGGAAAATCACACCCTTTTTTTCATATAGCCTAATCATCCAGCTCATCCTCTGAAAATCATATGCAATATTAAAGTTTCCTCCATATAAGCAGTCCTCCATATAAGCAGTCCTCCTTCTAAGCTGGGGACTGGTTGAAATATCACAAAACCTTTCTATACACTCGAAATGACTGGATCTTGAATTTGGCTCATTGTTATTTTATTTCTCATTTATTTATTTTTTTTCTTTGAGGGAGAAATTTCCAGGCCACTGGCCTTAGGTTCCTTCTTCCTTGAATTAAAAAAAAAAGGAAAAAAAAAAGACGCTACTGTAAATCTGGGAAATGCAAATCAGCCTTATAGAAAGCGACAGAAAATTTAAAATTGTTCCAGTAACTTACTGTGCACAAAATTAAAAAATATGTACCATATAAAAAGGACTTACTCTACCAAACAAATCTATCGAAGAGTTTATTCCTCTTCCTTCTGCCTACGGGTAACTTTACACTTCCTCTTCTGTCTTTCTTTCCTTCATTCTATCCTCTTCCTTCTGCCTATGGGTGACTCTACATTAAGTGACATGCCAAATGGTATCCTGTACACTAGGAAGCCATTTATTACGTAGGTGGTAACCATATAACCAAATTATGGCGCCTGGTGGTTTAGTGGGTAATTATGGTGCTCCACTGGATTGACCTTGTGTAGGTTTATATCCATGGGATGGTTGGGGTTTACCGTTCATGTAACACCACTCAGGGTTGAGTGAGGTTGGTCACTCTCATCTTAAATGTTAGGGCCAACTAGCCTAGCCCCAGGCTCCTATGCTCCTCATGGGGCAACACAGGATTAGATGATGATGATGATGGTGAGGGTGCTATTAGTATCAAACACATGAAACAAAGCACAATAACAATATGGTATGGCTTGAGTAACATACCCTTTAATGCAGTAAAATACTGTAACTAAAGTACCTATGGTAATTCACACAGGATTAGATGATGATGATGATGGTGAGAGTGCTATTAGTATCACACACATGAAACAAAGCACAATAACAATATGGTATGGCTTGAGTAACATACCCTTTAATGCAGTAAAATACTGTAACTAAAGTACCTATGGTAATTCACTCACCTCCTGTTCCCACCAGTTTGAGTACATTCGTCTGGCCCTCATACCCAAACAATGCCCTGAAATATTAAACAGTTTCAACATTAATGAACATTTATTTTTTAACCCCCCCCTCACAGTGCCTATTGCCAGACGCCTCAATCCCGTTAGGGGTGGCCATAACAAATTGCCTCCATGTCACTGTACCCCGCCATTTCACTGCCTTGCTCCCAGCTCACACACCCCTCTCTCATATACCTCTCCACTCCATCTCATCCTTGGCCTCCCCCTCCCTCTTCCCCCTTCCACCTCACTCACACTCTCCATCCTCTCCACGTGACCAAACCACCTTAATGTGCTTCTCCTAACGCTTCCTATCATGTCCACATCCACACCACAACGCTCCTTCACTTCCTCATTTGTCAGTCTGTATCTCCATGTGACTCCCCATGCTTCTCTCAGATAGCTCACTTCCACTGCTCTCACTCTTGACTTCTGTCCCTCCAGCAGGGTCCAAGCTTCACTTCCATATGTTAGAGATGGTATCACAATACCATCATGTAGCAGCTTTTTCACTTCCATGCTCACTTCCCTGTTTCTTATCACTGCTTTCAAGGAACCAGCAATCTTTCTTCCTTCAAAGTGAATAGTATTTGATGAATTTTTGCATGCAACTTTTTTTTTTCCTTCCTTCTCATCCAGAGGGGTGTGAAAAACCTGCTGGAAAATGACTGTGTGGGAGCGGCTGGAGGTCCCCCCCACCCTCCAGCCTCCTGCGATCTCTGATGCCATGACCCTCTCAACGGAAATGGCCAATGGCATGAATCGTTGCCACCAAGTTAATATGGACACACTTGCTCAAGCTACTGGGTCAGAAAAATGTAAAACAGAGAGATCTAAAGATAAATTTGAAAATCACCTCAACAGCTAACCAGAAACTTGGCCTCCTAAGGGCAGTTCTGGCCACTGCGGCCTCGAAGTTATAACAGCAGCAGCCACAAAACGAGTTGGAGGCCTATGCCTATGTTCTTCCCCATGCTGAGACACCCCTGTACCCCAACTTTCAGCCTCCTGGGTGTGTTGGTATGGCAAGCTATAATACTTGTACAAACAACATACAATGACTGAGAATTTTAGTACAGTACCAGTACAGATCCATATGTACTATTATATGCATAATCAAATGAAAACTGACTGATCAAGGGACATCACAAGCTGTATTGTATTTAGAATATCATCAGACCCCTCGTGTGCATAACTTTTTTTGACTGCGTGTGCAATTTATTCTTTAGCAATATGTATGGTAGTGTTTCTGTTCTACTACACACTTTTTACACTAACTTGGCCTAAATATACCATAACTCCATCATCATGAATGCAGGGTTGTAAGAACACATTAGCCCCAGAATGTGATGAATGCAATGTCTCTCCTGAAATGTTATGAAAATGCAGACCCATAGTAGGTACTGTCATTTTCTGCAATTAAGCTACATGAAATAAGCTGCAAAAGGATGAAAATGACAACCAAGTTAGAGGAATGGCTGTTTGATACTGCACAGAAAAAAAAAGAAAAAGGGAAATCACCCCTCCCCCCACCTCTTGTTGTGCCACCACAAACACATCTTGGCTCTACAAAATACAGTAGTCCCTCAATTATCCGACACAGGCTTATGAAGCCAAAGGAATATCCAGATACAGGTGACCTTTGGATACAGAGCAATATCCTCTACTGTACCTATACTCAACCTATATGTACAGTACCCCTCCTAATTTTGGCTGTGTTCTCTGGACCTTCAGCTGTACTTAGACATCAAAACACATATGGGGATATCCAATGTAATGCCAGACACTAAGAAACAATGCATAAACAACAAAAATCCACAAATATCCTACCTATATGTACAGCACC
The DNA here is from genome assembly GCA_018397915.1 of Birgus latro. NCBI lineage: Eukaryota > Metazoa > Arthropoda > Malacostraca > Decapoda > Coenobitidae > Birgus > Birgus latro. The sequence goes on from JAGKTI010007017.1 coordinate 10,746, forward strand.
CCTCCTAACTGAGGCAGTGTTCTTTGGTCTTTCAGTTACTCAGACATCAAAAGACACATGGGAACATCCAGTATATGCTAGACACTAAAAAAACAATGCATAAATAATAAAAATCCACAAATACCTCACATATATGTACAGTACCCTTCCTAATTGTGGCAGTGTTCTTCGATCTGTTTAGCTATGTAGACATCATATCACACACAGGAATATCCAATATAATGCTGCTGTGGAGAAAACAGTGCATGAACAACAACAATCCACAAAAAAATCAATGATGACGACGGTTGTAAAAAGGATATTAACCCTCTCAGGAACAGTAAGTTTTCAAGTTTCTGGGACAGCAAGTACTGCAAGTGAAGAATGGAGAACTGAGATCTGGCTGATTCCGTGGGCACAGAGAAAAACATTTCCATGGCCAAATTTGCCCCAGGAAACCATCTAAGCAGCTTTTGCCTAAATATGATATCGAAATCCTTCACCCCGCATCATCTGGCTACCTCCTCACTCAAAACTCTGTCCTTCCATCTCACTCCCACCATGTATCTTAACATTCTATGATCAGTACTCCTCAGAACATTCATCAGTCTATCTGTCAAAGCTGATGTTTCAGCACCATATATCAATACTGTACTGGTTTAATGCAGGATATTTTACTTCTGTCTCAGTGGTATTAGTTTGTTGACCAGTAGGCAAGCTGTTTCCTTCCACTTTAACCATGCTGACACCACTCTTGTTCTAACTGATCTCTCCACCGCTGCTTCACAGTCCAATACATCTCCTAGATAGCAGAACTGCTACACTTCCTGTAGTGTGCCCCCATTCACCTCTAGCGCATCCTCTGCTTCATCTCCTTCTGTCTCTCTTCTTATGCAGGCTGGGCAGTGGAAATTTTGCACTCCTCTCAATTTCTGCAGACCTGAACACCTTCTATGCCACCACTTATTACACTGTGCATAACGCTGAGTTCACTCCTACTCCTCTGCCACAGCATCCACATGGCCATTTTCCTGACTGAATTCTTTCTACTGGTTTCTTGCCTGTCACCATTACTCTTGTCTTATCCATATTTATTTTCATTCCCCTCTTCTCCAGTTTTCCATCTATTAAACATTTCCATCACTACTTCCATAGGCTTCGCTGTCAGCAGCAGGTCATCAGCATACAGCAATTCCCATGGGCCTTCCCCCTTACATCCCCATGTTGCCTCCTCCATTACTATGTTAACCCACCCAGTCCCGACCGCTTTTTTACCAAACCCTCCCCCAGAACCCGATCGATTTTCAAATTGTCTTTTTTTGGCTCAAACCTTCGGTTTTGGTTAGAAACATCGAAAATTCACCGAGAAAGTGCTCACATGATGTGAAAAATATTCTAAACAGGTAAGAGATCCCTCACCAGACTATAGTTTTTTTTTCATGCCGTGCTCCATAAAATACAATCCCTATGCGAGGGAAACTTAACCAAAACCACACAGCCTCATAGATATTTATTTATTTGGTACGAATTTATATGAAGTACAAGAGTATTTTGCTTTTCACACAATAATATAGGGGATATAAACGTTGTTCCCTTACCAAATACTGTACATCAACATATTGCACCTAACTTGGCAATGTTACCTCCTCACTACTTCTGTTCATTACTAACTCTGGTGCCAAATAATCTTTGTCCTCCACATCAGGAATCACTTTCGCCTTGAGTTTCGTCGTCAGAGAGACCGTGGTGCTACATGTCTTTACTGGCCAGGTCACTGCTAACAGGTGAGTTGCGAGAAAATCGCGCACCCTCCGAGGGGGGGTGGGGTTGAACAGGGTCAGGCAGTGTTGCCGCCTGGCTGGGGGTAGAGGAAGGTCTCCCACATATGCCTACCAAAAATCACCCGTGAATCTTGAAAAATGTGCGAACGGTGAACCTTGAAATTGACTGACGTAGGCTACAATGCAGGTCGGTGGGTCTCAGCGTGAAAAAAAGTTGTGACGTGCATCGTACGTCGGAGGGACTGGGCAAGTTAAACAGCAATGGACTGAGTGTTGAACCTTGATGTACCCCAACTCCTATTCCAAAAATTCCTGCTATTGTCCTGACTTTTGATCTTGTATCAATTGTAGCAGCCATGGCTCAGTGGGTTAGAGTGCTCTGCTCTGACTGAAGGGTCGGAGGATTGAATCCACTCAAGGGTCATTGGTAGACATCAGGAAGGGCATCCGGTCATACAATGCTACACGCTCCAATTTAAAAGTCCTCTACCCAGGGGCAACCCCTTAGCCCTTCGGGGATACCAGGCATAAAACCAAAATTATTATTATTTTGATCTTGTATCAATATAGCGAGATGTATATTATGTATACTGTATTCCAATTTCCATTCCATTAACACTGGCGTGCCACAACCATCAGTTCTGGCTCCAACCCTACTCCTAAGTCATATTAGGCTAATGATCTCTTATCTGTCACCCATAATACCATCCATTCATGTGCAGATGACTCAACACTTTACAGTTCATTCACGCTTGAACACCCAAAGTTTAGTATCTCTAACTCACAACTCAGTACTGTACAGCCATCTCCATAAATCATGACATCTAGGATCACTGAAAGGGGACAAAAATAACCTTATCTCATTTAATGCCACAAAAAAGATATACAGTAAACCCTTCATAAGCCGAACTATATGGGGCTCTACCCTGGTTCAAATTACCAAATTTTCCATCTTACCGAATTTTCACCCCCCAAAATTGCTAAATTACCGAATTTTCACCCCTCAAAATTGCTAAGACAATACCTATTACTTGTCCTCTCAACACTAAATTAAAGAAGCATATACAAATAAATAAGTTATGACAAAAAACAATTTAGTGCATTTAATATACATTTAATTGGTAGAAAATCATTCACAGAGGCAGTACAGACCCATCTGCAGCATGTGTTGTTGATGGATTTTCACCCCCTAAATTGCAAAAACAATACTTATTACTTGTCTTTTCAACACTAAAGTAAAGAAGCATATACAGTGTATAAATGAATAAAGAAAGACAAAAAAGAAACAATTCAGTGCACCTAATTTACCCCTCGTCTGAGGCACTACAGGTCCGTCGGCAGCTTGTGTTGGAGACGGAGGGGGTGAATGTGGCTGAGTTCACAATTTAACGTAACAGTACCCAGTATTTATTTCACTGATATTTTCCAAGCTCCTGGCATATTCACGAATTTTATCCTTAGCCTTCTTGATATCGTAGAAAGTGGTCTTCTTTATTTGAAATTCTTCACATACCACCTGCATCAAACTGCCATTCTCGATTCGGTCAAGAATTTTCAGCTTTTCTGAGATCAGTAATGTCTTTAGCTTCATTCCCTTATGACTAGAGGTGCCAGCATCACTTCTTTTACGCTTTGAACCTTCCATGGCAAGGCAGAAGGAAAAAGGAGAGCATTCTCAGGACTAGATGACAGTAAAAATGGAGCGACTACCGTCTCCGATGGTAAGCAGCAGACTGGCGCCATTTCTCCCCCACCTCCGCATTTCGGCCTACTTTCATACGTGGTCTAAAGATTCCGTCTTCTAAAAGTTCGACTTATGGAAGGTTTACTGTATATACAATTTACTACAGTAGTAGACAGATACTGCTTGATTCCTATGTATTACCTTCAATGTTACTAATACTCCTATCTCCAAAAGTATTGAAATTCTCAGTGTTTCACTCAACAATGCCCTCAGCTGGGCCTCTCATGTCAGATGTCTTGCTAAAACTGCCTCAAGAAACTTGGATTACTATACAGAGTTCGTAGCGTCTTCATTGACGAGCAGTTAGCTATTGGTGTATATAAGGTACCGCAGTTTATAAGTCATGTGTGTTCTCAGCTGGAATACTGCTCACCCTTGTGGAATGGATGTGGAGAGATTGCAATAAAATAACTAGACAAAATTCAGAACAAAGCTGTTAGAATTATCAATAACCCTATTACAAATAAGCAACCTCCCCTACCAGTAAGAAAGAATGTTGCCTCCCTTGCATTATTTTACAGATACTTTTATGGCAAATGCTCAGACGAAGTTGCATCCATTGTGCCACCTTTCCATGCCTTCCCGTGCTACATAGGCATCTGGTACAGTAGCGATCACAACTAGAATGTCACACTGCCATATTGCAGAACTTCCACCGATTAGAAATCTTTTATTCACTGAACTGTATCCCTTTGGAACTCGCTTCCCCAGAGTTGTTTCCCCCCAAACTTCTACCTACAGCTGTTCAAGTCCAACTGTTACCGGTATATACAGATCTCTAATGAATGGAGGACACCAATAATCTGTTGCACAGATTACAGTATATGTTTTTATTCATTTGTATTTCCTTCCTCTGTTCTGTTTAAATATATATGCACACATATATATATATATATATATATATATATATATGTACAGTATATATATATATATTTACAGTCAAGTCGCCTAAGGCGTGGTTAATTGCTTCTGGACCGCACCTGTGCCATTGAAAACCTTGCCATACAAATACCTAATGCTATGGGAAAAACGGAATTTGGTTCTGGATGTTCACCCAAAGTTCCCCCTTTTCACCCCATTTTTCCCCACCTTACACAGGCACACAATCAAGCAAATAGTCAATGCACGTATTACACATAACAACAGGCACAAAAACCAGGAGGGTGATCAGCCTTGTGTCTATTTTTTTTTTTTTTTAATGCAAGGAAGAAGGAACCAAAGGCCACAGGCCTGCATACTGTTCCTTCCAAGAAAAAGCAAAAACAATACAAAAGAGAGCCAAATTCAAGATCCATTCAATTTGAGATGCCTGGACACACTGCGTTTGAAAGACTGGAGATCATGGGAAGTAGGAAATACAGACAGAGGAAGACAGTTCCAGAGTAGACCAGTTGCATAAATGAAGGACTGGGAGTAACGGTTAACTCTTGCATGAGAGAGGTGGACAGAAAAGGGATGAGAGTTTGTTGCTAGACGGGTACTACGTGCCCGTCGTAGAGGTGGAGGGATGCAAGCAGACAGTTCAGAGGAACAGTGACCATTGAAGTAGCGATAGAAGAGAGATAAAGATGCAACAGTGCGGCGAAGAGACAATGGTTGAAGGGAATCAGTAAGAGGAGGAGAGTTAATGAGACGAAAAGCCTTTGACTCCACCCTATTGAGAAGAGCTGCATGTGGGGAGCCTCCCCACACATGAGAGTTGTACTCCATACACGGGCGAATAAAACCCGTGTACAAGGTCAACAACTGTGCAGGGGTAAAGAAAGTTCGGAATCGGCTTAGCACACCTAATCTCTTGGAAGCAGATTTCACAAGAGATGTAATATGTTCTTTCCAAGACAAATCCTGAGAGAATGAAACCCCAAGCATGTTCAAGGATGATGCAGGACATAACTGTTCATTATTAAACATTAGTGGGTAATCCTGAGGAAGATTTTGTCGGGTTGATAAGTGTAAGAACTGAGTTTTTGATGCATTAAAAATAACAAGATTATTTTTACCCCAATCAGAGATACGAGCCAA
>JAGKTI010007017.1:26012-38450 GCA_018397915.1 Birgus latro
TGGGTGCACAAGAGATGTAGTGGTATTAGAGGTAGACTGCGAGATAATGCTGATTTCATGTGTGCGGTGTGTCGGGGAGAGCAGGAGGAGATTGTTAGGCGTGAGAGGGTTGAACTTGCAGGTGAGTCTCTTGAGTGTGTGGAGGAGTTTTGTTATTTGGGAGACATGTTAGGTGCCGGAGGTGGGGCTGGAGTTAGCTCGGTTGCTAGAGTGAGAAGTGGTTGGAAGAAGTTCAGGGAGCTGTTGCCTCTCCTGACATTGAGAGGACTCTCTTTACGTGCTAAGGGGTCTTTGTATGCAGCATGTGTTAGGAGTGTGATGCTGTATGGTAGTGAGACCTGGGCAGTAAAGGAAGAAGATATTCGCAGGCTCAAACGTGCAGAAATGACAATGATTAGGTGGATGTGCAGTGCGTCCCTGCGTGCAAGGCCTGGGGGGGCTGGGTTTACGATGGAAGAGTTGAGAGGTAGGATGGGACTGGAGTGTATTGGTGTTGTGATGAGGAGAGGCAGGCTGAGGTGGTTTGGACATGTGGAGAGGATGGGGGAGGATAATTGGGTACAGAGGGTGAGAGGTGTTAATATTGGGGGAGGGGTTGGGAGGGGTAGACCGAGAAAGACATGGGATGAGGTCATTAAATGTGACTTAAGGGTTAAGGGACTGAATAGGGAGGCTGCCAGAGATCGAGCAGCATGGAGAGCCGCCATTAGGTGACCAAGGCCGACACATGCAAGCATGTTGGAGCCTTCAAAAATGAGCGAATGAGCGAATAATAATAATAATAATAATTTGGTTTTACACCTGGTATCCCCAAAGGGCTAAGGCATTGTCCCTGGATAGAGGACTTTTGGATTGGAGTGTGTAGCATTTCATGACCGGATGCCCTTCCTGATGTCTACCAATGACCTTTGGGTGGATTTGATCCTCCGACCCTACGGCCAGAGCGGAGCGCTCTAACCCACTGAGCCACAGCTGCTACTATATATATATATATTATATATACAGTAATCCCTCTATTATTCGGATGCCCATTATTCGGATCCCTCACTATTCGGACGTCGTGGGCTGTCCACCCTCCAAAACGCCCAAAAATTCGAAAAAATCTGAAAAAAATCCGATTTTTTGGACCGCGTCAGTTTGAATTTCCTGCGCGCACCGATCAGCTGTGTTTACGTGCGTGGCGCCTGTCTGTCCGTCCCATTTCCCGCTCCGTTTCTGGCTCGTAAACACGCTCCGACAATGGCGGCCGAAGCGATTGGTTTTGTGGTGATACCCTACCTCCTGCAGGGCCTGATGCTGCCCTTCACCTTCTTCATCATGTCTGATGATGGCCCTGCCTCCTGAGAAGAGGAAGAAAGTGGTTCTGACTCTGGAGAAGAAGAGGGAAGGGTATTGGAGAAGGTGGACGCCAGGTGGCCGACATCACGGATTCGTCGTGAATTCAATCTCCCTCGCTCCACCTTGTTTGATATCAAGAAGTCCCGAGACAAACTACAACAGTACACGGCTGATTTCGCTTCGAAGACCAAATGAAACGTGGAGAGGAAGGTGATGTTTAGTCCTAAGTATGCAGACACTGACCAGTCCTTGCTGATTTGGTATTGACAACAATGTGCTGCTGGTGTGTTGGTACGTGGAACGGAGCTGAAAGCTGCTGCTGAGAAGTTCGCAAGGCTCCAGGACTCGTCACTAGACCACACGGGAATTTACTGTTATGTACAGTGCAGTGAAGTGATGTGATCGCAGTTATGCAAAAAAAACGTTGTGGAAAGTGTTGGTGACTGTCAATTGCAAAGGCGTGTGTGGTGCAATTTCTTTGTGTCAGAGTCTGAGATGATAGAGCGAGTTATACATCAGGACTGCGGCTTCTTTTTCGTAAGTACCCTAACATCACCAAAATTCCTTGTTTTGTTCTTTCCATATCATTAATCTCATGTATAAACTGTGTGCAAGATGATTTCCATAATGATTTTCGTGTCTAACCTGTTTTCAGCATGCTGTAGATGTGTTAAAAAATTTCCCTAAATGTTAATCATAATTTCCTGCTTTCAATTTAATTTTTTCATGCATGGTTTTAAGTGCACCAGCTATGAAAAAGGTGAATGCCTTTGATTATTGTGCAAGATGATTACCATAAAGATTTTCATGTCTAACCTGTTTTGCAGCATGCTGTAAATGTGTTTAAAAATTTCCCTAAATGTTATCATAATTTCCTGCTTTCAATTTAATTTTTTCATGCATGGTTTTTAAGTGCACCAGCTATGAAAAAGGTGAATGCCAGTGAATTTCATGTCCGGTCATAACCTAACCTAACCATTTTTCTGGTAACAATTTACATCATTTACTGTATTTGATGCTTTGTATCCAATAATTTAGTGCATAAAATGTGAGAAAAGATGATTTCCATGCCCGATACTTACTTGTACTATGCTGGCAAGTTCTGACCACCTATGCCTCACTCACCTCTAAATCATCATTTTTGGTTAAAATTCAATTAATTCATGCTTTGTGTGCATTATTTATGTGAAAAGGGACCTAAATAAGTCCTATACATGACCGGTAGGGAGGTAGGAAGGTAGTTTTCTGATTTAGGTTAGGTTAGGTTAGGGTCATGAATGACCGGTGCTGGAGCTTCAAGGCCCAATATTCGGACAACACCAATGTCTGGACATGCCTTTGGCTCTATTGCGTTGAATAATGGAGGGATTACTGTATATATATATATATATATCAATCCCTCCAATATCCAATGTACTACAGCCAAAGGCATGTCCAGAAATTGGGTCCATCCAGTTACTGGGCCTCAGCCTTCTGGACAGGTACTCATGGACCCTAACCCAGCCTAACTCGGAAAACCATCTACATAACTTCCTACCAGACATGCACAGCACCTATTTAAGATCCTATTCACACAAATAAGGGACACAAAGCATGAAATAAATGAAACGGAACCAGAGAATGAGGATTTACAGGTAAGTATGGAAAATACAGTATTTAGCAGCTGACAGGGTACTCTCCCTACCAGACATGAATGCACCTATTTAAGACCCTAATCACACAAATAAACAAAGCATGAAATAAATGAAAAGGAACCAGTGAATTGGGAATTACAGGTGAGTATGGAAAATATTTAGCAGTATCCAGGGTAGGCTACTTACAACACGTCCGTCCGTTAAGAAGATAAAACCGCCTCCAGTGTTGTGCTGCACTTAACCCTTTGCAAACTGAATTCTAATTTCTTAACAATGCACAACACTGTAAATTCCCACGTGGTCTAGTGGCGAGGTACTGCAGTTTATTCACTGTTTATTCATGAAAAACGAGCACGAGCGGCAGCCACCGGATGAGCGCCTACTCATGATGGTAGTTAGGGGGAAACTGGGGAGGGGAGGGGAAGCAAGAGGCCGGTCTACTCTGCACGAAAACAACAACAGCTGTGCAGCACTGTGTGCCAAGTTCAAAGTAAACAGACTTCAATAGACCGGAATTCGCTTTTATCGGACTCGAGGAGCTACCAGACTAAACTCCTATATACTGTATCGGAAAAAGTCCGATAAAGCCAGAAAGTAGTCAGAACTGTCTGACCACTTCAGCTATGTTCACCTCAATAAGACAAGTAAAAGACATGTTTTTCAGTGCACAGTACAGTATTATTATACCATTTGATTAATGTAGCGAAGGTATAACACAGTACAATACTGCAATGGTGGTGAAAACCACTGATGCAATCCGGACTAATGTCTGATGTATTGGAAAAAGTCAGGATTAGCAGGGGTAAGTCCGGATGTCGCTTTTATTGGAATTTCGCATTTTTCGGACTGGCTTGGGCCCCAATTAGTCCGTTATAGTGAGGTCTTACTGTATGGTTGTAAAATTTTCAGATTTTTCCCAGATTTTTTATGTTTTGGGTGCATTTTTGGGTTCTGAAGGCCCCAGCCCAAATGTCCGGACATTGAGGTGTCCAGAAATTGGGCATTCAGTTATTAAAGGGATTACTGTGTATACATGTGTGTATATATATATATATAGAGAGAGAGAGAGAGAGCCAGATAAAAGGGTGACATGGAGCCTCCTATGGTGCCCCTGCTAACCAGGAGGAACAGCACAAATGTGGTATTCATCCAGAAACCAAACCTCCACACTTTTCCCCACACTTCGTTGTCACAAGGCATTGTCAACTGTGAAGGAACAGGTTTAATACATCAGATGGCCCTGCTGGGGTGGTTGCTTGCTTGGAGTTGATGGGTCTGCTTGGCAGGACAGACTGGGGCTGATCAACAACAGCTGTCTGGTTTCAGCCAAAATAAATACAAGGAACATCCTAGGCTTGAATGTCCGGTTACAAAAATCACAGCTTACAACTTTTTCAACTAGAGGGGTCCTTTCTGAGCTGACTGTAATTCTTTGGTGGAGTGGAAGAAGGGTCAATATCCAAAAATGCCTGTTCTGAAACACAAGTGATGTACCTTCAATGGTAATGTAACCAGTCTCTATACTAATTGGAGAGGGTTTCAGCTGTATTTCTCTTATAAATATACATTTAAAATCTGGATTTGTAAAGGTATTATTCTTCTTTTGCTTTGCTTGATAAATGAATTTTGCAGGCATGAGCCCTTTTTGCACTCAGCCAGAGAACTGTCTGACATCAGCCACAATAAAATACAATGCTTGTTCTTGGGTTGAATTTATGTCTCTACCAGAAGACCTGCTCACCTTCTGGAAAGCCAGGCTAAGATTAAGATAGCTATATCTCTGAAGAATGTGATTCCCTTACAATGTGATGCATTAAGCCTGAGAACTAACATCGTCTGTGGAACAGAGAGTTTACATCAAACAATAGCTATATATAATTTAAGATGAAAGATTTCTAACTCCCAAATTGAATTTCACCGACCTTAAATGTTTATGACAACTGATAACATACCAAGTGACGTATTAACCGAGCAGTATGGTAAAACTTTCCCAAACAGGCGCAGCAATTCCACCTGTCTTCCTACATTTCAGATTCTTAAAGATGGTATGGTAACTTTAGTACAATATGCAATACAGCAGGCATGAGTCCAAGTACATGTGCCAGTACTTGTGGACAAGTAAGTACTGAAGAAAAGCACAAGTACAAGTACAGAAGATTTGCCTGGTACTTAAGTCCAAGTCCAAGTACTTGACAATGTACTTAAGTACAAGTACATTTAAACAGATTATCTATTATTTTTTATAGACAGGTTTATTTCAAATTCAGTAGTAAATACCTATTGAAGAAGCATAGTATGGTAATATATTAGTGATCTTACTAAAATTAATATAGTTAAGCCCCTCAAAAATATCTAGGCTATCTGTATAGTTCTCAGATTTTAGACAGTGAACCTTGGTCCATGGCACCTAAGAGAGGTGAAGATCTACCCACAGGGCGGCAAGAGATGCCCATAGGGCTTGGTGAGTGAAGGTGATCAGAAATGAGCCAACTCGCAGGAAAAGGAAATGATACAAATACAAATTGGAAGTAACATTTTTGGGGCATGATATACCAATATCACACAGCTTGCAGACTGCCTTGAATGTGCAAGTAGTATCTCCTGGTAAATTCAAGTGGCTCCATATGCCTGAATTCTTAGTTTTTTTTTTTAATGCGAGGAAGAAGGAACCAAAGGCTGCGCCCGCAAAACAGTACCTTCCAAGAAAAACAAAAACAAAAAAACAAAAGACAGCCAAATTCAAGATCCATTCATTTTGAGATGCCTGGACACACTGCGTTTGAAAGACTGGAGATCATAGGAAGTAGGGAATACAGACAGAGAGAGACAGTTCCAGAGATGACTTGTTGCATAAATGAAGGACTGGGAGTATCGGCTAACTCTTGCACTAGAGAGTTGGACAGAAAAGGGATGAGAGTTTGTTGCTAGACGGGTGCTACGCACTCGTTGTAGAAGTGAAGAGATGCAGAGATGCAAGCAGACAGTTCTGAGGAGCAGTGACCATTGAAGTAGCGATAAAAAAGAGAAAAAGAGTAAACAGTGTGGCAAAGAGACAGAGGTTGAAGGCAGCCAGTAAGAGGAGGAGAGTTGATAAGACAAATAGCCTTTGACTCCACCCTGTTGGGAAGAGCTGTATGTGGGGAGAATCCCCACACATGAGAGTTGTACTCTAAACTGGGGCGAATCAAACCTGTGTGATGTCATTATGCCACTCGTAATGCTGTAAGTGGTGGCTACTGAAAGGCTGAACTACAGTAGTGACCAGGTTGCAGACAGGAAGAAAGTATACATGTTGTTGCCTGTTCAGCCTTGAAGTGTGTGCATGAGAGTTGCCAGATAATTTTTTTAAATGCAAGAAAGAAGGAACCAAAGGCCAGGAGCCAGCATCCTTCCAAGAAAAAAACAAAAGTAATACAAAAGAGAGCCAAATTCAAGATCAATTCATTTCGAGATGCCTGGACACACTGCGTTTGAAAGACTGGAGAACATAGGAAATAGGAAATACAGACAAAGGGAGCCAGTTCCAGAGTTGGCCTGTTGCATAAATGAAGGTCTGGAAGCAACAGTTAACTCTTGCATTAGAGAGTCGGACAGAAAAGGGATGAGAGTTTGTTGCAAGACGGGTGCTACGCACCCATCGTAGAGGTGGAGAGATGCAAGCAGACAGTTCGGAGGAGCAGTGACCACTGAAGTAGTGACAGAAAAAAAGATAAAGACGCAACAGTGCAATAAAGAGACAGAGGTTGAAGGGAGCCAGTAAGGGGAGGAGATTTAATGAGATGAAAAGCCTTTGACTCCACCCTGTTGAGAAAAGCTGTATGTGGGGAGCCTCCCCACACATGAGAGTTGTATTCTACATAGGGGCGAATAAAACCCATGTATAAAATCAACAACTGTGCAGGGGTAAAGAAGGTACGGAGTCAGCTTAGCACACCCAATCTCTTGGAAGCAGATTTTACAAGAGATGTAATATGATCTTTCCAAGATAAGTCTCAAGTGAATGTAACACCAACCATGTTCAAGGATGATGCAGGATTGAGCTGAATACTATTACACATTAGTGGGTACTCCTGTGGAAGATTGTCGGGTTGATAAGTGTAAAAACTGACTTTTTGCTGCATTAAAAACAAGATTATTTTTACCCCAGTCAGAGATATGAGCCAAGTCAGACATTAGGTGTGCCAAAGCTTCATTCCTTGTTTGCTGAAGCAACTGTTGAGATGAAGTCAAAGTACTACTACTATCGTACAGTAGTAGCTACAATTGAGTTAAACTTAATATTATTACCATTATTATTTAATAATTTACATACATACTGTTTATTAACACAAACAGTACAACTAAAATAACTTATTATAATCTGCTTGATGACATAGTCAATAAATAACTTATTATAATCTGCTTGATGTCATAGTCAAAGCAGTTGTTATTTAATTACTTATGCAATGTACCTTATATGACTTACTGTACTGTACTTGAAAAGTATTTAAAAGTACTTGATTTTTTTAAGTACATTTGGCCCAAGTACATTTATTTTAAAATCTCAAGTACAAGTACTCAAAATTTTGTACTTAAGTCCATGTACAAGTACTTGTACTTGGACCCAAGTCTGCAATACAGATAACCAATTGCTGCTTTTAGACTACAAAAAATATAGAAAAAATTTTACCAACTTAAGGAAGCTACCTGGACACCAACAGCAATTTGCTCACTCACAATCTTGCCAACCTAACTGGAGGGGCTTTGCCCCCCAGACCCCCTATGATATTTTACCATCTAGGATTGCCACTATACCTAACACTGGAAGCCCTCAATTCCCATCAGACCAAAACCTCTACCCTAACCTTTCCTAATCAACCAAAGAAAGATCCTTCTGAATTAGAAGTTTGGACGACCTGCACCTGTGTGGTTAAGTATTAATCAAGTGGCACTGGTTTAACACCAGTGTCACTAACAGTAATATACAGAACTTTATAATATTACTACAAACTGGATGACATCAGTAAATGACAACTGCCTTACCAGTGGAGGAAAATCCCTTCTTGACACTCAGCTTAACTTTAGAGCCTATGTCTAACTCTCCACAGTGCTCCTTGAGACTGATTCTTTGCACTGATACCCTACACAACACCTGTATTGATCACTTGCAAAGCCCAGTGGCCTTCAATATGGTGGTATGCCATCAATTTCCTGGTCAGGCATAAGATAACAATCCAGCCATGGTGGGGGGCGAGCCAGTTCTTCCTGACTTTCTCTGAGGACGTCTACCCTCACACCACCTGATTAGCTTATGCACATTTACAGACGCCTAATAGATTTACAGCAGTGAGGCCACTACCGCTCTTGCCAGCAATATGCATAAACAGTCACGAAATCACTACACACTGTAATTTTTGCGTAGTTTCATGAAGAATAAACAAACAACAAAAAGGCCTCCTCTATCCCCGGCCATATTTGGGGCGGCTACATAGGACACTAACTCACCAATCCGTGGCTTTTTTATCGCTAACAACGTCATTAAACGCCCGTAATATGAATTCACGGTGCTTTTCCACATCTAGGCTCATGGCGAGTGGAATATCGAGGAAGGCTATATAAACACCCGCTCACACCCGGCGCCTGAGGACAACTGAGAGGCGGCACAGATGTAAACAACGAAGAGATGCCACAGAATTTGGCATTTAAATATTATACTGTACTCGGTTTAACGTCAATGACACCTTCTTCAGTTCAGAGTCAGTCGCAGTTATCCTATTTCCAATAAACTTAATTATTTTAGAACGAAGCAAGGGCTAAATTATCATACGTCGCTTGCGAAAAAAAAAAAAAAGGAAATAAGATATCGGAGCTAGATTATTTTCTGCGGCGAATACAAGACCTTTGATTAAAGGGGTTTCTGAAGCATTTCATGCATAAACAATCATGCAAAACCGCAGAAATATATTTGTCTGTTGTTATTCAGTGTCGTTTCCAACTAGCGTTAATTTTGTTCCTCTGTAATCTGCTTTCACTTATGAGCATGAGCCCATATGGGAGTGAGCATGAAGAGCCAGATGGCCACCTTGAACATAATTACGTTAGCCAAAACACTATCACTAGCTCAGACTGGCAAACGCACTGCCTGGAGGAGCTTCTAATCTTGTACCCAGCCCCACTGACGTCATCCGAGGTGAAATGAATGGGGGTCCGGAATGACAGGCAAACTTTGCCTCGTTAGGGAGGTTTACCGGTGGGCTAGTGATGAAGTAGTTAAGGGAAGTATTATATGAAAGGACGCTCGTTCTACCCTAAGCTGGGGCAAGGAATGACATGACTGAATTTCATTAAAAGACCACTGATATCCCATAAGATCCACCGACATGTCATGAAAGCACCCCAACCAATACCAACACACCAGTCCTGAATTAAACAACCCTATTATGTATTTAGTATGGGCGGTGGGTATTAGAGCCGAAGATGTAACATGTGAAGGTGTGCAGAACGTAGGAGGATTTCTGGGCCTCAGGGAAAGGTCTGTCAAGTCTTTACCCAGAGAGAGAGAGAGAGAGAGAGGATTATCGACAACTTGGCCAGAAAGTGTGAAGGAAGCTCGACTTTCTCCACACCTACCTTGCCTTCCATGCCTCGGCTGTGACATTTTTGTGTCTGAAATATTCTCATGGAGGTTGCCCATATTATTCTCTCTCTCTCTTGGTACAAGCAGCCTTTGTAGCAATAAGTGTATAGTTATAAGCAAGCAGTCACGGCGATCCCAACCGAGGACACCGAGGACAAACGGGCAGTCGCGGTGATCCCAACCACAGACACTGACGACGAGCCTTTTGTAATAGTAAGTATAGCTATAAGTGTGCAGTCACGGCGATCCCAACCGAGGACACCGAGGACAAACAGGCAGTCGTGGCGATCCCAACTGAGGACACCGACGACGAGCCCTTTATTAGCCGTAAGTATAGGTTAAAAAGGGCAACTATTAAGGAAATAATGGCGACCTCTTATGTACGGAGCTTGCTGTCAATTGATTTTCAGCTAAAGTGTACTTTCCGTTGTGTATGGATTGACTGCTGGGTGGATGAAATTGCAATTTAGTACAAATTCTCACATTGACACTATTGATGCTCCACCTTGACTCATTCCACAGGTACAGTTGGTGGGTGAAGCAGATGTCCAGGTCCATTGATTGTCTCTGCTGCACGCTGCCACCTCTTCTCCTCTGCCCTCGTCGCATTTATTATTGCATTAATTTGTATTATTATTGAAATACAGGAGTTAGGGGTTGGAGCCGCCAACCACATGGCGGCCGGAGCAGACGACACCAGCTCCCCCAACCCCCCCAGATCACTGGGGGATTACCGCCAGCACAGCGCGGCTGGGAGCAGGAACGGCCAACCTGTTTAACTTCCCGGTGCCCCTCTTGTGCCCAGGTGAGGGCCCGGAAAGGTAGCAGTCGCCGGCACCTTGTCTCCGGCCGGAGCACAGCTCTGCAGGTAAGGGGTGGAGTTTACAACTCCACACAACGCCACGGTACCGGCCATTGTTGTACCGGGTACTGGGCAGAACCAGCCATTGTCCGTTCCCCAGCTGTTTCCCCGCCACAGAGCCGCGACACGGACACGTGTCGGTCAGGCAGGACTGGCCAGCAGTCGTCCGTCTCCTGTCTGTCGGCATTCCCCCCAGAGCGGCACTGCGGTACCGGCCACGAGCCGTACTGGGCATGAGGCAGGATCGGCCATAGTCTGTCCCTCAGCTGCTAGTGACCTTAGCTCATCGGCACAGGCCATAGCCGTCCCAGAGCTCACCTCCTGTGCCCCCTCAGCATCGGCCACAAGTCATGTCGGGCCAGAGGTAAGGCAGGCCACAAGCCGCCAGGAAGCTATCCTCCCGGCCACTCAGGCGTCAGCCACAAGTTGTGCCAGGCCTAACACAGTGCAGGCCACAAGCCGCCAGGAAACCATCTCTCCCTGTGCCCTCTCGGCGTCGGCCACGAGTCACGCCAGGCCTAACACAGTGCAGGCCACAAGCCGCCAGGAAACCAGGCCCAACACAGTGCAGGCCACAAGCCGCCAGGAAGCTACCCTCTCGGTCACTCAGGCATCGGCCACGAGTCACCAGGCCCAATACAGAGCAGGCCACAAGCCGCCAGGAAACTATCCTCCCCTGTACCCATCAGGCATTGGCCACGAGTCACGTCGGGTCAGGAGCAAAGCCGGCCACAGTCCGCTTCTCCCCTACAGGAGCACCAGCAGTCAGAGAGGACCCTACACCCGAGGCGTGGCAAGGTCTTACCCAAGACCTTGGTTCCCTACGACTCCGCCAGGGTGACCAGCTGCCGGACCAGAGCCCCCGCACACCTCACAGCTGACGACGGGCCCTGTCCAGTACTCCCCCGGCCCGAGCTTCCCGTGAGGCGACCCTGACGGCAACGCCGCCCTTGAGCAGTTGCCGCAGCCCAGCCGCCCCGGGTTCCAGTCCCCTGGGTCCCCTGTTGCCCCAGGAGTTGCCCCGAACACCAGGGCGCGACCTACCGGTAGGCGAGGTCTCCCGAAGGAGCTCCCAGACCCGACGTCAGGCCCAGCTCCTGGCCCTCTTCGGGCCGAGCCCTTAGCCCCACGGCCATGTGTGGGGCCCTGCCCAGGAACGTGCCACTCTGCCCCTGTTTCCTTCCTGACGGAGGAATCAACCTGGGCCCACCAGTGTTAACCAAGTGAGTGGACTATCTATATACTGTATGTGTGTGTACCCTTATACTCAGTTATAGTGTGCATCGACAGATATCTCATGAGTGATCCCCCTGCAGTGTATCCTCAAAGTGAAGTGACCAGGAACCCCGAATAAGATTGGACGTGCCGATAGATAGAACGTGGCCTAACCTATATCTGAAAGGTAGAGTCCCGCCGCCCTGGACAGTCTTTGTGATAATCAGGAAATACCCCTTTGTGTCTGTACCTTGCGTTGGTGTTTATGCTCTCCCTCCCCTGTGTTCAGCTAAACTTCCACCCAGCCTTTGTCCCGACATGCTTAACCCAGGCATACCAAAATACCACAGTTCCCCTAGCTAATGATCTTTATGGGCAACGCTACCTGAGATAGACTTCCGGCCACCAGGCACCAGAAATACAGGTGTAACGTAATTTATATATATATATGTAGGGCCGTCCAGTGCTATACGGGCTTTAGAGATTGTAGTAAAATCATTCCTGTGTCTGGAAATATAAATATGTTGTATGTACCACGAGTGTCGGGTTGATATTACCATACCTGAACAAGAAGGTATAGTGACAGACAGCAATTGTGTACAGTGTTCACTTATCCCCGGCCAACCCATTGCAATATCTGTGATGTACTGTTGTTCTATGTTAAATATCTAGAATACATGTGTAATATTTACTGCCTTGTTTTTGTGTCCAGTCCTGCTCTTAGGAGTTACCTCCCAGTCTAGAATAGGGACCCGCTTTAGCCTGCGTATTTG
>JAGKTI010007018.1:22073-38446 GCA_018397915.1 Birgus latro
TCTATGGGTGATCTATCTATCTATCTATTGTCAGACGCCATAATCCCATAAGGGGTGGCCATTTGACTTTGAGTTATTAGTTTTATGGGGAGGTTAATAAAAACAGAACTTACTATTCCTTTTGATGGCGGTCTAGCATCATGCATATTTCGCCAGTAATAAGTTTCGGTGCCCATTAAAAAGAAAATGCAGTGTGAAACAATTTTTGAAAGCCATTAGTCATCAACAATAAAAGGGGAAAAAAAAAGCTATAAAGAAGTCGTCATGGAGGACTGATGGTTTTGGGACAATTCACCGTCAAGTCAAATTCACCATCACAACAATAACAAGACAATTCGCCGTCATTAATGGAGACAGCTATGGGTGATCTATCAATCAATTGCCAGATGCCATAATCCAGTAAGGGATGGCCATTTGACTTTGAGTTATTTGGCTATTGTAATATCACAAAAAAGCTTATTGTTCTCGCTGTCACTGTTCGCAGCATGAGGATGAACACTTCAATGTCTTGGCGGGTGGCGGGGGAGACTCGGGCGGGCGGGCAGTCAGTGCTCGGCTGGCACTGACGTCACGCGACCAATGACCAAATGAATCTTTTCTTGGCTAGGCAGAGTGCCAGAACCTGGCCTTTTTGAAATTTTTTAACACTTTTGGTGAGTGATAGCAGACATTTAGCGCGCGATAAAGTTATTTGGGTAATTTTTTTATGCAGGCGCGAAAGCGATAAATCACTATAGCGGAACCCACAATAGCAATACTTTGGGGGCTGCAGACATTAAGTTAATTACCTGGAGAGCAATTGATTTTTTATATAAAGTAATGATTTAAGAATTCGTATGTCAGAATAATTGGGTACTGCCCAAATTCTGACTTACGAGTACTCAGATCACTCTATATGATCATCTTAATATACATATATATGGAGCGTCTGTGGTACAGTGGCAGAGTGTGCATCTCACATGCTAGTGGGCGCGGGTTCGCCTCCCACCAAGGTTGTAAAAACTTTGGGAAGCGTTCACCAAGCTACTGACCACTTTGGCGGACACAAGGGGTGCTGTGGTTGAACCAGTGTCGCATACTAGTATGTTTGCACCCAATCGGCTTAAGGCGAGCCGATTACACTTGGTTCACAGACTACACACACATCCAAAGCCACTACAACACGACAATTACACTCACAAGCACTTCCCTCCCTACATACAGTCTCTACCAGACAGCCTAAGCCACTGGGTAGAGATACATGGCTTGTATCGTCCCTGCGTTTGTAGGGATAAGCCGGTCCTGCAGTGGATCTTAGCGGCTGACAACAACGACGATATATATATATATTCGTTGTACTGCCTCTAATGTACTTTATGTACTGCACAAGTTATAGACCACTGATTATGACATTATGAGATGCTGAAACGTTTGATGAAAATAAAGATGTTGTTTATGTTGACACTGTTCCTACTTTTCTGCGTGATTAAGTTCATCTAGTTAGAGCTAGAGCAGAACAACACCTACTCCTCCTTATCTACTAGCTAATATTTGGGTTAAGTGGAATCACAGATGACACATGCCAGGCTTGTAAAATCGGCCCACACAACATACTACATAAAATGGAACACCGCATAACTCATGCTGCACTAAGACGTAGATACATCAGTGATGTTGCGAACCTATGGGACTCACAGGGGCAGTTGTTTACCTATAGTCGACGAGTCTGCTCAATCAGACCGACCGAAGTTGAACAACAACAATAACATCAACAATAACAACCCCTTTCTTTCTCGGGAAAGTCACCCGCATTCACCTTCGTGTGGGGGCTAGCTGGTGGGAGTATGGACCACATGGACTCGAGACATGCTCTCTCAGGGGAGCGGACAAGATTTCGGGATTCCCTAAGACATGATGATGCCCAGAGGAAGGAGCATGCTGGTATTCTTTGCACCACGATGCTCCGTGCCATTGCCTGGTCTCGTACGGTTTGAGAGAGCCTACAATGTTCCACACCCTGAATCCATGCTGAACGGAGAAGGAAAGCTGGATGAGGCAGAAAGCCTAGAGCCAGAGGGTGAGGAGGCATCCTGGTGGGTGTTAGACGACTCACTCTCTCTAAGCAGCAACGTAGCCCCAGCCTGATGTCCATCAAAAGAGATTTACCACCACCACCCTGTGGCTTTGTCCTCGGTGTGGGGAAGTGAACATCCGAACTATGGAAGAAACTGGTGAAAAACAAGTTGGTGAAACCCTCCCGTGAATAAAGAAAAGTAGAGGATTTGGTGACGTCGTCCTCGGTAGAGACTTGTCAGAAATCTCGACATTATTGGTGAAATGAAATAAATACTAAAAATGGTAATCACGACAAAAATTAAATAATCAGCACCAGGAAATGAATAAAAATTATATAGGAAAGACGAGCTGCTGGATCATCGCAGAAATATGGGTACCAGATACTACAAGAAACACTGTACGAGACCACGTGGCAAGGTGGCTGACCACATAGAGCTGAAGAGTGCACATCCTACTACAGTGGTGATGTTTGCTCTCGCACCAATAGGCCTAC
The DNA here is from genome assembly GCA_018397915.1 of Birgus latro. Classification (NCBI taxonomy): domain Eukaryota; kingdom Metazoa; phylum Arthropoda; class Malacostraca; order Decapoda; family Coenobitidae; genus Birgus; species Birgus latro. The sequence continues at coordinate 24,622 of JAGKTI010007018.1, forward strand.
CTGGCATGGGTGAGGGGTACTGTCTTCATGGCATAGGGAGTACCTTACTTGTGTAGCCATGAACAAACCATGTTCTCGATGTTTCTGCTGGTACCATGGGTTGCTTTTTGCTTCTCGGCTTATTTAATAGCAGTGGGAAGGGTATCGGTGATTTTAATGCTTACGATTCTATCTCCACATAATTCGAGCTCCAAGTGACGTGCAGTAAAATGAGTGCAGAGGAACAGGATGGACTGGTGGTTCAAGATGGACGAAGGGATAAAGGACTGATGAAATCGAGGAATACGGATGAAGTGGTGAGGCTGAAGGAGTGGAGTGAAGTGGATGAAGAAGCGTGATGAACATGCTGGTTGAGTTTAAGTAAGAAACAGTTAGGTGAGAATGAAAATGATGAACACTGAAAGTAAACAGAGGATGAGTTGGGGTGAGGAACTGGGTGGAAGAAGGGAGAAGCATGGGATGCACTAACACATTTACTGTAGAGTGAATGTGAAAAGAGGGGGGAAAAAGATGAATGAGAAGGTAGGTAGGGGAAAGGGTGGATGGAGTGAGAGTGGCTGAGGGAAATGGTGGACAAGAGAGAGTATGGAGGAGAGGACTGGTGGGAGAGAAGGTGGGTGAGAGAGAGAGGGTGGGTGAGAGAGAGGCGTGGAAATGGGTGGATGAAGGTGGGTGAGAGAGTATGGATAAAGAGCACAGTGAGTGAGGGAGAGGGTGGATGAGGTACGAGATGGGGGAGATAGACTGCGGGGGAAGAGAGTGGATTGCTAGACAACTAAAATGAGGGTTGGCGCAATGTTCAGGATGATATGTATGGTGTATGAGTCATTAATTGATTGACAAGGTGAGTGAAGTAGAGAATGGGGAGCAAGTGAATGAGCCAGTGGGTAATGGGTAGGCAAATGAGCAAGTTAAAGTCTGAGGAAAGGGGATCGGTGAAGTTGAGAATGACTGGTAGAAGGAGTGAACTGAAGGGTGGAAACGGAAGGCGTGAGAGGTGGAGTGAGTGAGACGGTGAGTATTGGGTAAAATGGATGAGGCAGTTGATAAGGAATGGGGTGAGGGGGTGTAGGGGTGAGATAGTGGGTGATTAAGAGGGTGAGAATGCGAAGTGGTGGATGATGACCTAAGCAGGGTAGATGAAAGTGTGAGTGATGGGTAAAATGAATTAGGTATACGGTTAGGAATAGTATAGATAAGGGTTGGTAGATTTAAAGAGTCGATGATGAAAAAGATATCTAAAAAAATATGGGTGGGCAAGGCAGAGGATGAGGAACACGGTGACCGATGTAGTTGATTAGTAGCTCAAATGAATAGTGGATGATGAATGATGTGGAAGAGGCAGAACAAAGTGGTGCAGGTGAGGGGTGGAGGGGTGTCAATGTGGGTGAAGAGCAGGATGAATGAGGTAATGGGTGAGAAAAGTGGGTGGGAAACAAAGTGGGTGAATTAAACTGTGATGAGTAGGATAGACGAGACGGCAGATGAGAGATGGAGGGGATGAAGTAGAGGATAAGGGAAGGGAATGGGTGTAGGGTGGATGAGTGAGAGTACGTGAGGAATAGGGTTACTTAGAAAAGTTAATAAAGAAGAGTGTAAGATAAGTAAAGGGTAGAGGGTATGGAAGGTGAGGCTGACAGGTGGAGTGGACGAGGTGATTTGTTGGGAAACGTGAGTGAAGGCTGAGGGGCGAGGCAGTAGATGTTGAGTAAGGTGAGAACAAAGCGAGACAAATGATACTGAAGTTGTGAAGAACAGCTTGCGTGAAGGATGGAGAGGGTGGATGAAACACAAATGTATGAGGCGATGTGATTGTGTGGGCTGCTGGGCCGTGTACTGTATGTCAGATGGACTGTTTAATATTGAACTGCATAGCATCATATATACACAACATCACTCAATTATTCCTTTACTAACAACATCTACATATTCATACATATATACCTGGCTACACACACACACACACACACACACACACTACGTTCACATAAATGCAGTACATACTTCTGTGCATCCTTACGTTCATGTACTGTATGTAATCCATGTACAGTATAGATAAAAATCTCGTCCGTCTTTTAAGAATCTGAGAGAAGGGTTGAGTAGTTTTGAAACACTTTTCGGTATGTCCATTTTGTTCATACAATAATTGTTTTGTGTTATTCCCTTATTAAGGAAAATGATGTTGTTTTGTGTTATTCCCTTATTAAGGAAAATGATGTGGCAGCAGCATGGATCTTTAGTTACTGAAAACACCAAACACTCTTACATGGTGCCTCCTTAGCTCAGTGGTGGGGCGCTGAGGTCATATTTAAAAATTACTCTTGTCATTTCAGAGGATAAATAAATCTCCAGCACAATTAACTATTAATTCAGATTGTTTGCTTCTCCAACTGCGTCGCTTTGACATACATTCTGCTTTAACGGTAAACTGCTTAATATCTGTGAGTGGAGGCAAATGTATTCACAAGCAGTCTTGCATACTGCTTCAGGTTGGTGGAGTTTATCAATATAACCTATGGTCTCGTAAACCACGGGTCGTAAGTTCAGACCTCACAGGAGGAATGTAGTAATTTCTAGACGCCCGGTGGTCTGTAGTCCGTCGACCTTAACTCTCCCAGGCTCCTGTGACTCACTTTTAGCTGAATAAAATAGTTTGGTGTTAGGGTTCTAGAACTGTCCCGATCATAATAGGGGGTTAATGGTGACAGTATTAAAACTTAAAGCGTTCCATGGCTCACCCATAGCTGAAAAAAAGTAAATAAATAAAAGTCTGGCATTAACTGAAATGGAGTAATACAGTTGTCCTGCCCATAAAAGGTTAGTTTAGCGGACATTTTTGCCTTTTGCATCTTGTTTCCGTTGCCTCAGTGGCAGAAAAGGCAATATATACTTCCCACAACACTTTGTCGTGACTAGAGATACATTCAGGTGTCATGGTCTTCTTCCAGCTCAACATTCAAAGCAGAGAGTCTATCTATCTATCTGTCTATCTATAGCCCGACGCCCTAATCCCGCAAAGGGTGGCCGCAGACAAAACGCCTCCAAGTCGCTCTGTCACGCACCATTTCCCTACCCTCCCCCCAGCTCACTCCCCCCTCCTTCATATACCTCTCAACTCCATCCCTCCACCTCATCTTCGGTCTTCCCCTTCCTCTCCCTCCCTCCACCTCACCTACATACACCCTCTTGGTCAGTCTTCCATTCTCCATTCTCTCCACATATCCAAACCACCTCAGTGTATTTCTCCTAATCTTGTCAACCACATCCACATCCATCCCACAACGTTCCTTCACTTTTTCATTCGTCAACCTGTCCCTCCATGTCACTCCACATGCCCCTCTCAAGTAACTCATTTCCACTGCTCTCACTCTTGACTTGTTACCCTCTAGCAAGGTCCACGCCTCGCTTCCATACGTCAGGGTAGGGATCAGAATACTATCATGCAGTGACTTCTTGACTTCCATACTCACCTCCCTATTTCTCATCACCGCATTCAGTGAACCAACAACCTTCCTTCCATGATGTATCCTTTCAAGTATTTCATCCCCCAAACTTCCATCCCTATTCACCACACTACCCAAGTACTTGAATGCACTCAAAGTCTCCATATCCTCACCCATCCAATCTCAGTGTGCATTCTGTGACTTCATTCCTCTCAAACATCATAGCTTTACTCTTATTTACATTGACTTTCATATTCCTCTTCTTACACACTGTCCCAAACTCACTCACCAAACCTTGCAACTCCCATTCATCTTCACTCAACAATACTGTATCATCAGCAGACAACAACACCGGAATCTTCCAATTCTCACCCTTATTCATTAGAGCCACCCCCACATCCAATGCCCTAACTTGCACCTTCTTTACAACCCCATCCATGTATTTATTAAACAGCCATGGAGACATCACACACCCCTGTTTCAGTTCCACATTCAGATCAAACAACTCAGTTCACCATCCACTCGCACTGTAGCCCTAGCTCCTTCGTACATACTCTTCACAGCACTCAACAATTTCCCTTCCACTCCATATATTCTTAATACCTTCCACATACCTTGCCTATCTATTCTGTCATAAGCTTTCTCCAAGTCCATGAAGGCAGCATACACTTTCTTTCCCTTCTCTAGATACTTCTCCATTAAGCATCTTAGAAAAAATATCTGATCTACACACCCTTTTCCCTTCCTAAATCCCCCTTGATCTTCTCCAACTAGCTTCTCTGTTATATGCCTAACCCTGTCAATAAGTATTCTAACATATATTTTTCCAGTCACACTAAGAAGGCAAATACCCCTATGGTTAAGACTTACTTCTCTCTCTCCTTTTCCTTTGTATGAAGGAACAATTATACCTGATTTCCAGTCCTCTGGAACCCTTCCCACTTCCCAAGCCAATCTACACAACTTCCACATCCATTCCACAACAATGTCACCCCCATACTTCAGCATTTCACCACACACTCCATCAATTTCTGGGGCCTTTCCTATCTTGATCTTCTTCATTGCTTCCACTTCTTCCACCCTACTGATCTCTTCCTCCCTCCTCTCACCTCTACTTCTCCCAGCCATTCCCCAACCACTTATACTCGCACTGCTTTCACTCTCTACATTCAACAAATCCTCAAAGTGCTCCTTCCATCTCCTCAATTTCTCTCTCTTCTCCACCAGCAATCTATTATTCCCATCTTTCACTCCCCTACTTTATCCCCTTTCACACTGTCTTACTTTCTTTACCTCCTTCCAAAACAGTTTCTTACTCTCCCTCCATTTTACACTCAAATTCCTCCCAAACTCTTCATCCACTTTCTTCCTACTCTCCTTCATCAATCTCCCTTCTCCAGCTCACATATACCTCTCTCTTCTCTCTCTCATCTTCTCCCCTACCTCTGCTCGCTAGCCATTCACTATATGCCTTCTTCTTTTGTTCCACAGCTCGTTTCACCTCATCATTCCACCATGCTGTCCCTAGCACACCCCTGCATCTCCTCCTCACTCCACAAACCACCTCACGCGCTGCGCCTCTCTCTTCCATGAAAATCTTACATACATCTTCTACCCCTTCCATCTGCTCTAACTCATACCTTCCCAGTCTTTCTTCCACTATGCTCTTATACTCTGCCATTTTCTCACTATCTTGCAACTTCACTCATCTCACAGGAGATATTTCCTCCTGTCTTCCCCTTCGTCTCTTCACCCACTTTCTTTGCAGCCTTACCTTGGCCATCACTAAGTAATGCTATGAGATTCCATTCCCCCACCTTCTCCACGCTCTTGCAACCAACACTTGTCTTCTCATTCGCTCATCCATACACACATAATCTGTCATTGCCTTTCGTTCAACAAGTTCACCTTCCCTCCTCCTCATGACTCTCCATGTATACCTGTGGATCATCTTGTGCCGAAAGTAGGTGTTGGCTATTGCCAACCCCGGATGACCACCAAAGCACTACTATTCCCATCCACCTCAGCTGGCACACCCCACTGACCAACCACTCCATCCACTCATACATTCCTAACATGCCATTCATGTCTCCAATCAAAAACACTCTCTCGCTTCTCTCAAACTTGTCCATACATGCTTCTACACTTGGCCAAAACTCATCTTTGACTCTTGTCACTCAGTCCTCTGTTGGCCCATATGCACATACAATCGCCAAAGCTTGTATACCTACTTTCATCCTCACCCATACAACCCTTGCACCCACTGTTCCATACTCTCTTAAATTCTCCTTCCACTTCTTGCTTATCATCAGACATACCCCATTAACTCCCACACATATTCCTAAACCGTATTCCCATTCTCTCACCCTTTCACCTTCCATTTAGTTTCAGTCAATCCACATACTGTACATCCACTCTTGCATCCTGAAGCACCTGAACAATCTCTCTCTCTTTCACTTCATCATTCACTTCTCTCACATTCCACGTTCCCATCCTTAGAATGTCCTTTGTCCGTTCCTTAGTCGTCAACATATGGTACAACCCTTTTAGTCGCCTCATACGACAAGCAGGGATACTGGGAGAGTATTCTTGAAACCCCCCTACCCCCAGCAATTTTAAGCCAAATTAACGTAATGGCTTTAGGCGGCTGTCAAGGTGATGGTTATGTGTTGTGTGCATTAGTTCAGCTTCCCGATGGGTTGTTAGAAGTTTTTCAGTCATGTAATTTTACCAGAAGCGAAACCGAGTCACCGAACTGCTAAAATTGTTGATATACGTTAACTTTGTCTGTAGGCCTTTCACTTCGCGTAGAATAATATGGTAATGTACTCTGTTCACTTTATCTTGACCTAAATTGTCATCTCTACAGCTTAAATACTAATATGCAATATAGAGGTCATAGTACAATAAGAGGCTGTTCACGAAGATGAACTATGGAAGAGATGTAGAGCCGTAGTATTGTTTTATTCTGCCATCGAGTATGGAAAATACGTTTCAGATAGAAAATCTCCCTCAAGTCAGGGTGGACGAGTTTACAGCTAATTCCGTTACAAATGACTGAAGCCTACTGGCCAACATCACTCAAGCACAGTATGATCGAAACAGTTGGCATCACTACTGCTTTTGACAGATGTTCTGTCAGGAACAAGAGTTTGTCTTCTGTTCCACTGACTCTGCTGCACACTTTGGGAGTGTCAGTCGCTTCATCCCTGACGCATCATCAATTTGTGTACCTTACTGGCAAGGAAATATGGAAATGACTTTAACACCATAAAGATAAGAAAATGATTTTTCCCCCCCAGCTGTTCGTGTACGCATACGTGCATACGAGTATGTCTACATACACATTCATATACTGTAAGAGATGCATACGTATAGATAGAGGGATAGATAGACAGATATATAGATACATATAAAGCAAACATAAGTACGAAACATCTACAGTATAAGCGTAATATATTCAGGTTTTATATTTCTGCATGTATAAAATATTTCTTGACACTTGGGTATTTACATGAATACCATCAAATTTTTCATAGCTGTTTCTTCATGTTTACGTAAATATTGCCTTAAATATAGTTAAGCAAGTTCATTACGCCTCTACGCGCACCTGCTAACTATATATATATATTTTTTTACATTTATCCATCCATCAGTCAGTTAATCTATGCGTGAGTAACTTCATCCATCCCTCTATACATAACATTTCTATACAAAAATATGCAGACACTGAAACAAAAAGACAGTAGTCCAGATCAATAGTAACTTTACACCTCTGAAAGTTTTTAACAATTGAAGCAAAATTTAAACGCATTTAGTTATTGCAACTTTATCAATATCACATTTTGGTTTGTCAAGGCTTCGAAACGGAGAAAAGGAATTACTGACGGCAACTACATGTCACAAGCCTTGGAGCTGCTCTCCCTGTGCAATGACCGTCTAGAAAAAGAAAGAAAGACAGACAGAAAAATCGGCATGAAAATCCGAGCTAAATGATGTGTTCGTAAGGGTTAATGGATTTCGGGACGTTGTAATTAGGACGTGGAAAAATGTACTCGATGTCATTAAGCCTGTGTACGGTTTGATTCATCGATAAAAAAAGAAAAAAAAGAAAAACTAATTATTCCCCGGCGTCCAGTCATTAAAAACAATTAATATGGAGTAATGTAATTCACTCACTCATTGTAATTTATAACGAGAGCATCAGTGAGTCTATTTATTAGCCGGGGTTCATTAGCGAATTACATTAGCGAGGGTACGGAGGCCAATGTTTGCCTAAAAGTAATTGCCCCAACTTGGTGTTTATCTCCAACGGCATTTTTCTTTCCGATGTTGGTGTAATAATCCTTGTTATTTACTGAGATAAATGGTAACAGCCACTCTCATGTTATCCCCATCTGACATGTGGAGCTGCCAGTGCTGAGAGCTGGGCTTCATCAAAACGGTGTTAGTGTGCCTCACTTAACACATTCATTTTCACCGAATAGGAGTCTGCGTAGCTCTATGATCTAGCAAAGGATCCATTTCATCACTGTAAATTTCTGCTGCACCATCTCCCAGTCATTAAAAGAAGCACACTTTCTAAATATTTCAGTGTTAATAAAATCCTTCTCCTCCCATTACCGCTTCACAAGCACATGCGCAACCATATTGCCACCAAAGCTATCTAAAACCTGCTGTCAAATGTCATCATGAGCTACCATCATACAGACATCACTGAAACTGCCCTCCCCAGAGAGACACAAATCTACCTTGCCAGACAATGATATAGCCATACCGTTGCTTCAGTACCAACACAAATACAACTCACGAACAGTCCACTGTACCCAGACTGTACTGCAACCTCCCCATACAGCAACACACCGACCTCATGCACCTCACTCACAATGCAGGTAAATCTTAAACATATCCCTACAAAAGATGTCTGGTACTCTCGACTGAAATAGCTGGTATCTTGAAGTTCACCAGGTTCACGTCCAGATAAGCTGGGGCCATTAGAACACCAGCAATAACAAGGGTTTCTTCCTTCACTGCTGTCATGACTTACTTCTGTACGAAGATGCTACAGGTATATGAGGATCGTGGGAAGATAAGATGGTGGTGTAGTTAGTGACAGTACCAAAAATTACAAACATACGTTGGAGATATTACTGTAATATATATAATGACATCGAGAGCGAAGTGGAGGAAGAGAAAGATTATGAACTGTTGCTCGTGGATAAGGTTTGGAGGACAAAAACTCAAGCTTTAGCTGAAAAACAACTTCTCTCTCTCTCAAGAGTTAATTCAGGGGTAGTAATTGGATTTTTTTTCTCTCTCTCTAACAAAAAAAAAAAAAAAAAGAGTATTGGATAATAAATTAGTTCATAATTGTATACATAATACGAATGCTTAAAGGTTATGTTATCTTGAAGGACAGTCATAAGATACAGACCAATGAATATTTTAATGAGAAACACCTAACATAATGTTGTTGTTGTCGTTGGTCTATCTCGTCTGAAGGTTAGCCAGGTGGACAACAGGCTGGATTTTCCCCCTGCATTCTATCGTCCTATCTATGGGGAAAGGTAATGAGCTGAGGAACGCTTGTATTACCAAGAAATAGGGTGCCTCGCCAGCAAGAACAGAGTATTCGTAATCTAATATATTCGAATACATTATTATTCTATGTTTACTCATATTCGCATTCGAATTGTTGTTATTAAATATCAAGGTATTCGCAATGATATTTGAATATCTGGGCAAAGTATTCGTATCCGTCGAATAATTTGACGAATAGTCGTTGATTTATTACCGGAAATGACCATACATTTCACTGCTAAATTAGCTTGAACTCATAGAGAGATATTGCAATATGCTCTGAAATGTGAGTTGACAATGCATTAGTATAAAATGGAATGTGATGTGAGCAGTATGGTGTTGCTCAACATGTCTGGTACGTTTGAGATGGAACTTGGCACTGCTGAACGTATCCAGTACATGTCAGTACGGAATACGGACGGGTGGATGTCGGCAAGTAGTCAGTGAGCAGCTCTTCTGCCACCCACACAGCAAATACGTTGTGAGCTTGAATTTGTGAATGAGTGACTGAAATCTTAGAGCCAGGATTCAGAGCGTGGTTTCATGATTTTATCTTCAAGCAGTAAATTATGCAAATGATTAGGTTAAACTGATAAAAAACTGCCCGCATTATTGACTACTAAGAATTCCATGATTAAGATGAAGGGCGTAATCACTTTGTATGGAGTCGATTGTACCTGTGCATGGATAATCCTATTCGCATTACATAACGTCTGTTCTCTGAAGGTTCTATAAATTTAATTCGGAGATTGGCAACTGGCATCTTTCTTAGTAGCATTACGGTTCATTTATCCATCCAAAAATTATAAAATATCATCTATGGAGACATCAGTGGTATACGAACATTTCATTGTCCCCCTTATTAGAATTGGTACCATCAGAGCACGCTGTAAATATTGTGAAAAAAATAAATAAATAAATAAACTTTAGGAACAACTACCTCTACCCTACTGCAGCATCTGAAAGTACGTCTGTTCAGCCAGTGGTGCACCATTTCTTAAGCAATGGACTGGTGGCCCTTCTGCTGAGGACTTGAACTTTTTTTTTTTTTTTCCGGATGTGTGGGTGATGGGGACTGTCAGTAATATTAAAGTTTCCTTCCAAGGGGCGGAGTCAAAAATATTTCATATCCTCAACTCAGTGGCGTATATAATGTTCATGAAAAATGGGAGGGGCATTCCATGAAAAGGAAGGCAGCATCTCGCAAAAAGGAGGGGACCAAGTCTCTCGAGTCTCAAAATAAGGCTACGTACAAGGAATATGCTACTCATTTCAGGAGTAACTGGTGAGAAAATAATGAAGGGGGTGGGGAGGGCATGAGCACGACAACCACATTTTTGTCCAGTGGTTTTAGTGCCATCATAATAATGACATCCGAAATTCGGAGGGTAATTTAATTCAGATTTGGAGGTCATTATAGGTACGACTTTTAGTGCCTTTTTGATGAATATAAGTTTAATGACATAGCCTACATGCTAGCAGGCGATTTTAGGTGTAGATTAGTTTAGCTGTAAATTATTGATGGCTGGAACTTAAAGTATTAGTTGTACTCTGCATTAGTAGAAAGAACTTCAGTTCCATGTTATGAAATGAAACAAGGAAATAATGCTAGAAATTTTCTTAAGTCTAGATCTATCTAGGGTTTCTGAAATCTTATGTCGAACAGTTGCATTTTACATGAAATAGCCAAATTTGTCATTACGGTAAATATAATCATCCTCATTAGAAGCCAGTTTCGTTATGTTACCTGCTCGGTTCCCATTTTTTCCCCGCTCGCTACACTTTATAGGCAAATTTCCATTGGCGCAGTACATAATACATTTTTTCGTTGGGTTATGACGTCTGAAAAACACATACTGGAAGTAAACATGCAGTCGGTGTTACTGGAGCTGTGGTTTTCGTTCTCTTTATCTTCAGAGTAATCATGCGTCGGTGTTGCGGCGAAGGTTTGAGGCTGGTCCATCCATATTTACAAGTATGACCTAATCCACAGTACCATCTACGTGGAAGGAAACAGAACACTTTAAACTTTTACATCCACGCTAGGAGCTTATTACTGACAAAACTTTCACCTTCATTTCTGGAACCCTACAAGCACTATCACTTGTAGAAGCAGGGAAATTTAAGGATTTGAAGAGTACATAGAAGCCTCAATATGTTATCCCAAGTCGTAGCCATTTTCAATAACTTTGAACAAGTGTGCAGAGCCAAACAAGTGATGTCTCTATAATGAAACTTGTGTCAAACATTAATATTGCTGTAGATATGTGGAGTAACAGAAAAATGCGTAGCTTTCTAGGAGTGATTGCCCACTTCATACATGACTGGATGCAACAATGAGTAATGTTCTCCTATCGAAGATTTACAGGTCGTCACATCTTAGAGAACATCATTGCCCACTTTGACGATGTAGTTAATTTCTTTAGGATCACCAATGAAGTGTCTTATATGATCACAGACTTTTCATCAAACATGGTTAAAGCTTTCTCCTTATCTGGACCCAGGCCCCCAAAACATGAACATTATACTCTACAGGTAGATAGGTCTGACAGTAGTTCAGAGAATGACTCAGAAAAAGATAGCGTATCTCTAGATGTACAAAAGCCTTCAGATGATGTATTCAGTTTCCTTCCTGAACATGACCCCTGTTTTTCACATACTTTGCAGTTTGCTTAAAAGATCGAGCGGGGGAATCTAGATCTCTACAAAAGGTTGTGTCAAAGATGTCTGCCATAGTAGCAATGTCATAACTTCTGCACTTGCAACAATTTTGCTAGTGGGAGAAGCCAAACTTCAGAGAGCAATACTAACTCAGTGGGATTCTGAAGTTAATATGAATAAGTCCTTATTGTAAATTCCTGAAAAAAAGGAGGGGGGGGGGACAAACTAGAGACTGTTGTATCTCAGCCTACTTATCACGATCGGTCTGCACGTACTGAATTGGTAGCAGTCTTGGCATCTTTTGCTGGAGAAACAAATTTCACACAAGATAAGAACATTGTCATATCTAACATGTGTCCAAGGGCTAAAATCCGAGTACAGTAACATGTAGTCAAGGTACAACAGTCATCTTGTACTGAAACTTGAACAGTCAATCCAAACTCGACTGATACCTTACTGACAACGCTGTGTCATCTGTTTAGCTGCTACCATAGACCCCTGGTTCAAACTTTATTGGTTGATTAATAATCCAGGTGCATTTAACTTCAAACGCAGGCTGTTACCTCAAAAAAACAGAAATTCTGCAACATAGTACTACGTGGAGGTGTATGAGGACGGCTAGGCCTTGATAGCAGGCTGTAAAGCCTATGCCCGGAGTCGGACACATAAAGAAAAAAAAACTGAAATTCTGCAACATAGTACTACGTGGAAATGTTCTGTGGAACAGGATCGAGCATTAATTCTTAATTTTCTCTAACGTTTTGGGCTGCCCAGAACCCATCTTCAGAGAGTCTGAACAAGAAGTGAAAGGCCCAAGACATTTATATCCCTGTAAATTCCATCCACCTTCGCGGGTCGCAGCCTGATTGGCTACCTCTAGGAAAATTTCGTCGTCCTACCCCATCCCTGATTGCGACACGAGTGTTACCCTTGTATATATACATAGGATGAAAAATTCCTCCCTGTGGTTGGTTACATTTTAAAAACAAGTCTGAGCTGGTTCGAACATTTTTCTTATTTATTTCCTCATTTGTTTATGAATACTTTCACAAAGTAATCGTATATGAATACTTTCACAAAGTATTCGTATTGGCATTCAAAAGTACAGTATTTTTTTAATGGCATTCGTATTCTTAGAAATTTGAAGTATGCTTATACATATTCAAGAGTTTAACTCTATATTCACTCCAAGCCTGCTCTCCGGCATCACAAAATATCATCATCAATACTGGAAGCAGTGAGAGATGCTTGTCTTTCCCTAAATGCAAAATACACCTACAGAAAGCAGGACTAGAATTATTGCTTCGTCTGGAGCAAAGAGAGATAAAGTAGTAACAGCGAGACAAGATAATGTTGTGAATGGAAATTTCGTTGTTACCGTTGTTGCCTAACACCGGTCAGCTTGGCCAAGCAGACCCGTCAACCACAGGTAAGTTTATGATTTGTCTTCGTCTTTAGTGTTGCATGTGCTGTACAGTCCTCCATTATGTTTCTTATGTTGCGTGGACCTAATCTGCAAGCAGGGCGTGTGTTATCTGTGATTCCACCCAACTCGGGTCAGTGCTAATAACTGAGATGGGGTGGGTGATGTAATGATCTAAAGTAAGCCTAGCCAGGTGAAGGTAATCAGCTATGTTTAAGATAACTCTAATGGGTGAGTGTCGAAAAGAAGGGGGACCAGTAGTATAGTGTTCTAATTGAGGTGTTGCACTGCACTGAGCATGAAATGAGTATGTAGGTGTTTCTTCTTTGCTACTGGTGGAATGTCAGGAGGAGAGATGTTTTCGAAAAGGATCTGGTAATGTTTGTGTGGTGATTGCTTTATTTGGTTGTGTTATGTGACTCTGTCATGTAATGACAGGGGTGTTGTGTATTGGTGCAGGCTGCCTTGCATATCAAGATACTCGCTGGCAAGGAAGAAATTAGTTTCAAAATGTAAGTGAGCTGTGGGAGTGGTAAAGGTGCAGTCAGTGATGATGCATAGGGTGCTGGTCTGCAGTGTGTTTTAGATAGGATGGGGGTCCATGACGGGAAGACACAGAAAATCACTTATGTAATATACTGGTTTCATAGTAGGAAAAGTTTCATTTGCTTCTTCTTCTTCTTCTTCTTCTTCTTATTTTTTACACAACGTCTGTCCC
>JAGKTI010007019.1:0-11593 GCA_018397915.1 Birgus latro
ATGTGTCACGCTGTGTGGAAATCTCTGTCCTGAAGATTGTGTGAAAGAGGTAGTTCATTCTTCCGAACGTCATTCATGTTGGCCATTATTTTTTTCTCTTCTGGATTTTCCTTGCAATTTAATTTGTCTAGTCCCACTAGACAGGTTTAATTAAAAAGTGCTTATTATTGTAGAGTTTTTTTTTTTTTTTTATCACTCACTGTGTTAATGGGATGGGATATCTTATTTATCACATTGCAGATGGAATGTTGCCTAGTTGTACTCATGAAACACGTATTTTATGTATGTGCCAAATACATAATGGTAACAATCATTAGGAATAAATGAATGTTATAATACATGAATGAATCTATATGGTACATCATCGTTATTGTTGGTGCAAGTACTAGTGACTGCCTTAATGTAGATAACTGAAGTAGGTATATGTAAGTTGTAATTACAAAGTATATATTACATGTTTGTGCAGAATGTTTATCACTGTGTATATACATAAGTTTGTATATAAATGAAGTAAATATTCAACTCACTGACGTTAACCTTGGCGGGAATGGTGAATGTGATGGTAATGGTGGTGTCAGACACGGGTTGATTGACGTGTTATGGTGTTCTTAGCAAATGCTGGCTCAGCACAAGTCAACACCTCATTTTGGTAGTTGTGGTGGTGGTGGTGGTGGTGATGGAGAGTGGTTGGGGAAAATGGTAGGGAAAGGTGGGGGTTGATGTGGTCTCAGCCCCACATGTCAGTGCTCTCACTGCAGGTCTCTTTCCTCTTGCTCCCCTTACTTCAATTTCTTGTTTCTTACTTTTTGTGATTAATTTGTAGGCTTGTAGAATTGTTGATAGATATAGTTTATCTTGTTATTGCTTCTCATAAATCATGGAATTGTGGCTGGGGTGGTTAGGGGCGGTTAGGGGTTTGTTAGGGATTGTGGTAAGTTGCGTTGTTGCTTCGCCAGCTCTCGTTCTCTCCTTTGCTTGTTTGTTTTTTTCTCTCAATTTATTCTCAGTCCTTTCTTATTATAATTAACCTGTTGATTGCTGAAGACTACCGCTACTTGCAGGTGTGTGTAAAAGATTATAGAGGTGTCTCGTAGACTTGTTACTTGCAGTTAATCGTAGAGCTTGTTTTTCCTCACGTGTAACTCGTTTCTTCTTAATGTTTACTCGCTTGTGGTTACTTGATCGTAGAAGTGTAGGCTTCTTGAGATGCTCGTAGTTTCTTGTACAGCGATTAATTGTAGTTTCTTGCTGTATGGTGCGAACTTGTAGCTGAGCTTGGTTACTGTCTCACCTACTTGTAGTTCACTTGTAGAATAGTACTATCTTGTTTTGACTGCAGAGTTGATTCTTAAACTGTTTGTTGATTGTTAATAGAGACGTTAGTCGGCTTTCATTTATCGCTGTTGTTTATCGTTGTAGGGTTCAGGAGAGTTTTCTGCTGCATAGGTGTAGTTTGATTGATGATTGTTGCTTGTAGATGTAGCTTGTTTCGTGGCAGTCGTGGATGCTTGTAGTTGATTGCAAATCATAGAACTGAAGCTCGTAGCTGAATTTTATTGTTATAGTTGAATGTTTTATGCTTACCCCCAATGTCGATTTATGCAGTCATAGATAAACGATGAGGGATAGGGAGGTTGGTTGTAATTGTAGATCGTTGAACCACACCAAGTATAAAGTTGTGATGCATCGTATGGTGGAAACTTGTAATAGTTCTTGTTTCCTGTCTTGTTAATGTGGACTGAACTGTAGAATTGTAGACGTGGTTCGTATGACTACTGCCACCAAATAATATCGTAGCCATCGCCGAGCATTTCCGAAAATGTGTTAGACTGTAGGGATTTTGAGAGGAGAGAATGTTTCAAGTTGATTTTGTTGTGGATGGCAGGAGATAGATAAAGATGAGTTTGGGGTTTGCAGTTTTATTCTCCACAAGAGCAGTGCTAAGGCAAGAGCGGTTTATGCTAGCTAACTCCGTCCCCTTGTTCCTGCCTCTCCCACCGTGCCTCTTCTCTCTCCTAACCCTTTCTGCCCTGTCTCTCCAATTTCCCCTGTATTGTTTATGACTGGTTGGGTCATGCGTGAGGGCACATGTGAAGGAACTTTCCATGACTGTGGAGTTTCCCATCCGGTGTCATACTGTGCTGTGTGCGAAATTCCCTAGCTAGAATGTGCATTGCTGTTTCCTCCGGATCTCTTGAGCTTAGGCACGACTTTCTTCAAACCTCTATATTACATATTAACGGTATATATGTCATTAGCTATTATGTACTGTGTTATAATATTACAGAGTCCTGCCAAAGGGGGAGTCACTATTCAAGGTTTGTTTGTGCCAAGTATCACAGACCATGCTTCACAGTCACTAGTAGATACAATTACGATCCCTCCAAATGAACCATCAATAGATCCATCCTCCTCTGATCTGCCTGATCCAGTTACTGACTTCTCTGATCCCCTTGTGGCACTGAGCCGTCACTGAACTCATCATTACCTATCTCATTACTCGTAGCCGACTTATTGCAGTCATCAACAACAAACACGGTGATGGTAAAACAGCGCACGGGTTTACCCCCAATGTATATAGTAACATTGCTCTGAGGATTGTTGGGTCCATTAGTGGTGTCACTGCCATTTCTCAGCCTGAGACATGCCGTGTTCAGGGCTTGAGTTACAAGTCTGCGATGTGCTAGGTGCCAGACGATGGCTTGTGCTATTTGTACCTAGCCAAGACTACTAATGCCCCAGTTAAGCTGCATACTGGGACACAGATTGGTGATTATCTGGTATACCCAGTGGCAGTACATGTGTGCCAAGAATTCCCACTCCCTGTTGCAGATGTGTACGCAGTTGTCCACTCTACTGACATTACCACCCCCAGCTGATCTTGAATCTCATGTGAAATGGGCTATTATCTTGAGTTCAGAAGTCAGTTGCTTGATCTTTTGTGAGACTATAGTGAAGTAGTAGCCCTACTCCGTGAGAACATGGACAAAACTAGTTTTGTAAAATATGCCGTTACACTGCAGCCTGACGCTCAACCCGTGTATGTCCCTGCCTATCGTTTACCTCATAGTCAACATCAACAGGCTGATCATCTCATTCAGGAAATGTTGGAATCCGACGTTATCGAAAACTATGACAGTCCGTGGAACAGTCTTTTGCTTCACATTCCAAAGAAAGGCGGTGAGCTACGGCCAGTCACAGACTACTGTCACACAAATGCTGTCCCATACAGATTTACAGTTCCTGTACTCACTGGTTTGTTGGAATCCTTAGGAAAAAACAATTATCGCTAGTTGTTCTGTGGAGGAATACTTAGAGAAATTGACCGAGGTATTCACTAGGGTCAACTAAGCTTGACTTAAAATTAAGCTGTCAAAGTGTCATTTCTTACGTAAGAAGCTACTGTTCCTAGGACATGTCGTTGATGCTAACGGCATTCATACATCAGATGAAAAGGTAACTGCAGTGACAAACTTCCCTACTCCCACCAACACAGATGCAGTACGTAGTTTACTCAGGTTAGTGGCTACTATCGTCGTTTCATCTATGGGTACACCCAAATCACTGTGCCATTAACTGAACTGCTGAAGAAAGATAAGGCTTTTAACTAGTCAGGTGAACAAGCTACCGCTTTTACCACCCTGAAAACTGCTCTTGCACAAGCCACAGGCTTGGCATTCCCTGATTATTCAAAACCATTCCTACTATGTACTGATGCTTCTTGAGTGGCCCTCGGTGTTGTTCTCATGCAAGATGACTCCGAGGAAAAAAAAAAAACGTGTCACTGACTATCCCAGCCTTATGTTAAACTCTGCTGAAAAGAAATGAAGTGTAACTCATTTTAAAGCCCTCGCCGTGGTCTTGTCCCTAAAACATTTCTGCAACATCATCTATAGTTACCCTGTTCATATCTAGACAAACCATCTTCAACCTGTTTCGAGGATGTAATCTTACCAATCGCCTTGCACGTTGGGCAGTTATTATTAATTACTATAATCTAACATCTGAATACGTCCCGGGAAAGTCAAATGTTGTAGCCGATGCTCTCTCTCAATACATTGCCACAGTCTTGACTGGTTGTGATGTAAATTTGGCGTTGATTTATGACACACTCCATGGCTTCCAGCGTGTTGACGCTTTATGGTCTCAGGTCATATACTTTCTTGAATCAGGTGATGATTCTTCCTCACCATAGTTACCAGTTTCTGTGTCTGATTTCTTCCTCTTTGATGACTTACTTTACAAAAAGATGGTACTCACAGGTAATGGTGTGCCACGTTGCAAAGTAGGCACTTGGTCATTCCAACAGACTTAATTCCTACGGCCCTCCATTTAATTCATCACACCCCTCACATGTCATACTCGGGTAAAGACAAAAGCTTATGACAGGCTCATATTTCATGTTATTGGCCCTCTATGCAAAAGGATGTAGAAGCTCACTGTGATGCACTTTTATAATGTGCATGTAATAAAGGAACTACTGGTCAATCTGCAACACCTTGTACCATCAAGGCCTTGGCAGACTGTTTCCCTTCATCTTCTGAAATTACCACGTACAGAATCTTTCTTAGTTTATCTATTAGCGGCAATCGATCATTTCTCCAGTTTCGTGATATTGGCTCCATTGGAGGACAAATCTGCTAATGCGGTTGCCCATGCTTTTCTTAATTCAGTCATTTGTCCTTTCACGACTCTGGAAGTCATTCTAACAGATAATGGGTCAGAGTTCAACAATTCAGTGCTGGAAGAAATTTGTCATCACTATGGAATTAGTAAGTTTAATATTGCTGACCAACACCAAGTCTCTAATGGCCTCATAGAGCGCCAGAATAGGAAGTCATTGGAGAGTCTATGTCACATAGTGGGAGATCAGAGTTCCACTTGGGATGAGTGGATTCCGCAGGTGGCTGCATCAATCAATGGATCATTTAATAAGTTAATAGGTGAAACTCCATTCATTGTCACCTATGGCTTTGACAAGAGACTGCCTAATTTCTTGTTGCAATCTAAGCCTGGTCCGGTCTACAATCATGATGATTATGTCAAAGTCCACCTCTCAAATTTTCAGAAAATTCATAAGTACATTCAGGATCATTTGTCCCACTCAGACGCAGGAATGGTACATAAGCAACATGCAGCTGTCTCAGAAGTTACAAGCCATGAAGCTAATTTAGTTTTTGCCCTGGATCATGATAGTAAATTCCTGAGTCCTTGTCATCTCTCATTAGGGCAATAAATCTGAAATAAAAGATCCGTCTAAAGCAGTGGCCAAATGAGTGCATGCCGATGACCTCCAACGTGCACCGAGAGGCATAGTATTGGAGGAGCCACTGGGAGATTCCTCATCTTTTTCTCAACCAGGAAATGCTTCTTCTTCTCCCATCCCTTCTTTTGACACTTCTTTAGATTCCTTTTCATCTGGAATAGTGCCACCTTCCTTTCCTGTTAAAAACTATCATGCAAAGTTGCGCTCTGCCAACAAGTCTCGTACATGAAGTTGTCACCCCAGACTCTTGTCATAATAATCTTCATAATCATCGCTTCTAAATTCAACTTGTTTTATAGGAAAGATGTTGTGGGTCCACATGCTGGCAGTGCTGACTCTATTAGGGTCTGGGTTGGGTACGGCCTGGGGCCTTGGTTGATGCGGGAGGCGAGGTAATGCTGGTGGAAGTGCGAGGTAATGGTGGTGAAAGATGTAGTCTCCTTGCACTACGACCTAGAGCCACCGGCCACTGTGGCCATCGCCCTGCCTGATCTTGCACACCAGCTAGAGGAGATACAGGCCCTTCTGTTTGCCATCAAGGAACAATATAACAAGGATGCGTTTGGGCACCCACTTCACTTACCCATCCGCTGGAAGCTAGACTACGTTAGGATCAATTCTCCCATTTACATGACACTTTCTCTAACCAAACACCTGTAGATCATTCACGTGTGAAGCATGGTCTCTTTGATCTTGGGGGAGAAATTCTTAGTGGGTTATTTGGTGTAGCGACCACTCGTGACCCTTCTGGATTCAGCTCTGACCTTGCTGAATTTGCCAGTGCCGTAGAGTCTCAAAACAGAGTAATTAATGTTCAACACTCTATGCTACAGAAGATCACAACCCACTTAAATGATGTCACACACACATTAAACAACTTCACCGGAATTCTAACAAAGGAGATCTCAAAACTCAATACCGTATCAGACTTGGTGTATGTCAAATTGCACATGGACAGCCAACAAGTTTCCCTGGACTCCCTTCTCTCCCAAGTTATTACTTTAGTTCGTATTCTAGTTAATGCTGTTGGTGGTCGTGTCACTGTAGACTTAATACCTATCTCTGACCGCTTTACGTTGGAATGGACTCGCTCCACCTTCAACTTGTCTCTAGTGCTTTCATTTTCCTCTTTAAAATACTACTATCCAATCCTTAAGGCCACTTTCCTCACTAAAGAAATTGTTGTTCACGTCCCTCTTCGTTCTTCTATCACATTCGATCTCTTCCACATCATTCCTTTTCCTTTCTGGTATAATAATTCCTTACTACAGGCCATTGTTTCCTCGGAGTACTTCCTCCTATCTCATAATCATATCTCTGTTGCTTGCACATCCTCCAATTGTCATCGCAGGTGTGCTTTCCTTACACATATCTGTCGAGTTTGTGCTACCTGTCTCCTGATACTCTTTCGTATACCTCACCAATTAATCTGGCCAGGGCCCGGATACTCAAATGTCATCATAAGTTATGACATGGTGACTCTCGTAACGAACTTATGATATCATATCTTATGATATGCCTACGACATCGTAAGTCTCTGATACTCAAAAAATCTTTATGATATTGTAGGCTAGTCATAAGGAGATTCCCGAAAAGCTCGCTAGATGGCCACAGGGCACCAGCTGAATGACTCTCCGCCAATAGCAACCCGTGTTTTTTGACGTAAGAGCCAATAAGAACTGAGAAACACAGGAAAACAACAGCTGATAGAAGATAAACACAGAGTGGCTTGGCTGAGAAGTTAATCGGCGTAGTAGCTGTGCTTCAGTGGCGAATATTGTGAACAGAGAATAGTTATGAAAGGCCTTCCCGCAAAGAAGCCATATGTAGTAATACAGTAGTTTATTTCTGTTGTCTGCCTGACTGGGCAGACCTGCCAATCACTGCAAAAGCTTCTGTGGGGTTGTTCCACAGGCACAGAAGCAGTATTTTACTCCGGATATTAGGTTACGTTAGGTTATGGCTCGGTTATCTTCATTAGTAAAATAAAATTAATTACTAATATATGTCCAATTGAAGAGAAATGACTTAGAATTGTCTAAAATATCGAAGAAATGATCAAAATCTCCAAATTCACGTGATGTGAACCACAGAAAATTGACCGATTTTGGTAGGTTTGACTATGGTTTGTTAAGGTTTTATAATCCTACCTTGGTATCTTAGCGTACAATAAATGATGAGTAACTCACCCAGTAAAAAGGTGTCTCCAAACTAACCAGCCTGGAAGCGATCTCTCAGAGGACAGTTGGCCCAGATGAAAGAATCATGTGTACTCCCTGGACACTTGGCTGAGTAACTGGTGATGAGGTGGCTGCTGTTTCACACTACCTGTATGTTCAGTGAATGGTACTGCTTCCGACTGAGGAAAATATGCTCCATTTCATCTGGTGCTTTGATGGGGATATGGGTACAATCAATTGCTCCAATGACTCTACGAAAGCCACTGATTCAACTAAAATTTTGGCCAGTACTGTTGATTTCTACAGCGCTAATTGTCATTTTTATTTCTCTTCTGGCTTTCATACTGAGAACACTAATAACTCTGCTGATCACTCTACTATCACTGGCTTGAGTTACACCTGCAGAGTCTCCAATTACATTTTGGAAAATGCCACTTGCAAAAAATCTTAAGGCAATAATCACTTTGGTGCGCACTGGACGCACATGGGACCTCAATGTTCTCCTTTCCATTTGAGGTCTAAGTTCCATTTGAGGTCTAAGTTCGTCACAGAGTCTTATTAATTCTTGGCGTGGGAATCTATACACTCTTAGAAGGTGTTCATCACTAACGTGGAGTGAGTCAAGTGGGTCCCTGTACCTTCTTTCTCGACGTAATTGGCGATCATGTATGTATGCAGCCACTAATTCCATCCTGCTAATCACTACAAGTAGGCAGCCTACGCCTGACAAGAGCTCACTCAGCTATCCTTTGATCACAGGGAATTCACTGTTTGTACGAGTATAAATGGTGCTGAAAGACTGTTGCTGCTAAATAATATCATATGATCCACAATGTCAAAGTAGATGAACTCGCTTTGAGGCACAATAGTGTTTTTTAGAGAGCAGAAGGCTTCCACACAAGTCACGCTATAGATGTTTATCCACGCTCTTTCCGGGTTATGTTTCGCTACGACACCCTCCGAGGGTGTTATAAGATACGATAGTATGTTATGACATGTGACGTCACAAGATGGCGTCGGAAATGTTTTGAGTATCGACAGAGGTGGCAATTATGACATCCACGGGCGAGATATGACTGTCATAGCGAGATACAACAGTCGTAAGTGTTTTGAGTATCCGGCCCCAGGCATTTATGGCAACGTTGTTCCTGCCGAGATTCTGATTGGCTGGAGGTGTTTGTTCGATTTCGTTATTGCTAAAACCGATACTTTCGTTATTATCAAATATAATCTGAGTTTGTCGAAAATACAATCGTCAAAAGCAATAAGAAATCCGTTGTATTCTTAACAATGAAATTTTCCTAGAAAGACAGA
Organism: Birgus latro; assembly: GCA_018397915.1. NCBI lineage: Eukaryota > Metazoa > Arthropoda > Malacostraca > Decapoda > Coenobitidae > Birgus > Birgus latro. Next base: position 8,761 of record JAGKTI010007019.1, read on the forward strand.
GATATGAGTCAACAAAGTATTATAATAGTCCAAGTCAAGGTCAGCATTTGAACAATTCCTTCATGTCTCCGACACTCCTTAATATAACAAAATTAAAGAGACGCTTAATTTAAGCATTGGTATAACACACATTTAAATTGTAAGATCAGTCCCGCACCCTTAAATCGTGCCACAACTCTGAATAATTAAAAAATCTAATGAAAAGACAAGTTCTCCGGGGAGGAAGGTTTGAAAAAAATCGCGAAAATCAAAGTAGGCTAAAGGAAAACTATTTCGTTATATCTCCTCTATTATCACAGTACGAACTGAACTTAAAATTTAAATGTTATACCAACGCTTAGATTAAGCAGGTTTCCTTAATTTTCTGATTTATTACAAAGTGTCGGAGACATAAATGAATTGTTCGAATGCTGAACTTGACTTGGACTATTATAATACTTTGTTGACTCATATCTCTACCTTCCTATGAAAATTTCTTTGTTGATAAGTGTATAACGGATTTGCTATTGTTTTTGAGGATTGTACTGTCGACAAACTCAGTATCACATTTAATAATAAAAAGAGCATCGGTTTAAGCAAAAACGAAATCGAACAAACATCTCCAGCCAATCAGAAGCTCGGCGGGAACAGTGTGCCATACATGCCTGGCCAGATTAATTGGTATGAGGTATAGTAGCGCTGCTCCTTGCGAATCTGCCTTAGTTCGTAATTTCTCAGTACAATCTGTCTGTTCCTTCGTTCCAGCCCCTAAGGTCCCAGTGCATCATGGTCGTCTGAACCATATCCACTGTTTCTTTTTTGTACCCTAGTTCCTGTTAGTCTTATTTGTCCTGGAACTCCTGTTCGCTCAGTATCTGAAACTGGAATGTACAAGGCCCCTGCTTATTGTACGATAAAATCAGAATTTGTGGTTGCTCATGCTACACATCATCACTTTGCAGTTCGTTCCCACAAATATGTTATCTTCTAACCCATTAATGTGATATTCCATCAGCCTGCTGATAATCTGTCTATCACGTCAGACAACCTAAGGATGCTGGATTTTCTTAATGAGTGATTTTGTTATGGACAAGTTTTCTTCAGCCTTTAATAATTCATGGTTACATCCGATCTTTGTGTTTCCCCTAGTGGTAATTTCTCTTATTGGATTTTTTGTTACTATATGTATATTTTACTGCTGTGTTAAGCAAATGGATAAAAGACTGCATGAGGTACGCATTGTGACAAGATTAGTGCGGTAACCACAAGACCTGGAAACTAGCAGATCTTAGTGACACTCAGTGTGACTGCTGAAGATGTGAAGATCATGTAACTTGATAATGAAAGAGAGATAACTGTAAATAAGTGATAACTATGCCAATTCAGAATAGTAAATGAAAAATTAAGTAATATGATGATAAAAGGATATCAAATGAACCAGCTGTAAGTGAAAAGAATTGCAAAGGATACAAATGTAATTAATAATATAGATGTAAACAATGAACTGTGAAACAATAACATAAAGAACGATACAGTATATATCAGAAGAGAATAAGAGATGTGTGGAAATTAATTACTGACTAAGAGACATTACCCTCAAAGACAGTTTGTTGTGAGATCAACTATTGTGTGTTCAACTGCTATACAGTATGTTCATTGTTCCATGTATTATTATAGTTTTCAATACTAACCCTATATAATGAACTTCAGCTGTGAACTTGTGAAGAATAATTGACTATGTGTTCCAACAGGTACAATATTTATTACATGCTCCATGCATTGTTAATTAATTACTCATAACATTAATTACATTCATTGCCTTCTAATTTTACACCCAGTAATAACTGTAACTCACTGAATTTTAACATGGTCCTTTACTGTGAATATTTCCGTCCTTATTGGATCCAACTGCTTGCATTACAGCATTGTACCCCTAACTATATTATCTATCCAGTATACATCCTTACCATATTACCCATTCATGTGTCCACCCACAGTATACCGAAGCAACTTATATAATATTCACCCCATTGTGTCAGGGGACACTTTTTCCATAGTGGAAGGGAGAATTGTAACCACCTGTAAACCAGTAGTACGTGTGTTCCAAGTAGGGTATATGTGACCTAATTCCCTTACCTATGGTCTGGTATAGTTCAAAATCTGCCGACGCAATTTTTATCTGGAGACAGAGATAGCAGTGGGCCAGCTTGCAGGCCAGAGACAAGGGTGGCAGTGCTGTTCTTGTGTAAATACATATCCACAATATCGCCAAGGACTTTGGATTTACCTACAGTCAACGAGTGGGGGACTAACTCCACAAGTACAACAGGTCATGTGATATTCCCGGCAAATGCCAATGTTGTGCTACTTATTAAGTAGTTAGCATCAGCCTGACTTTGAAAGCAAGCAACGCCTTCAGATGTACGTCGGACCTTCAGCTTATTGATTAACCGTGAGTTGTTGTTACGATTTGTTGAAATGGAGCATTGATTGCCCAAGACTGATGTGCTGAAATCAAACACTGTCTTCATAGACATTTAGATCAGTGCAGCGGTTCTGTTCAGCTACCTTGGTATGACAGGGTAAGATTTATGTAGCCATCAAAGTAGACAGTGCATTCTTTGCCAGAGTTATTGATAACGTGTTTCACATAGCTGTCACAGACATCACCATACATGCAGTTGACAGACCATGTCACAATTTGCAGCAAATGTCCTCCATCTACCATATAGTATGGAATGGGTTCTTAAGAGCTTCAGTGGATATTGGGACTACTGGAGCCTTCAGCACCATGGCAAGACCACTTTTGTTGTATTTGAGCATAGTACTTTTGTCAAGCAGTGCTGGCGGCTGT
>JAGKTI010007019.1:16224-38444 GCA_018397915.1 Birgus latro
GATTGCCTCAGATGGTCCGTGAAGTGCATGTAGGGGGAGAGAGTGGGTGGGGAAAGGGAGCATTTTTTTTTTTTTGCCCGTGTCTGTATGCGTGGCAGAGGTGCGGTGACACAACTAAGGCTTAGACCAGCCCTCCACAATAATAACACTTCCAGAAGACTGCAGTCCACCACAATCACTATTTCCATGTATGTTTTCGAAAAGTGTGGCGTGATTGGTGCTGTGAGTCTGGTAACCATGCCAACGACCTTGAGGCAGGCTGGCTGCTCGTTTTACCACCGTACCATGACCCCTGTCTTACACACACACACACACACACACACACACACACACACGGAGATGTTTGGCTTGCATTGTGGCTCGATTCTAGCACCGATGTGCCACAAGAAGTCTGGGTTTTACAACAACTACTACAAACACTATTATTATCATTACTACTACTACTACTACAACTACCACTAGTACAACTACTACTACTACTACAACTTCCACTACTACAACTACTACTACTACTACCACTACTGCAACTACTGCTACCACTACTGCTACAACTACTACCATTACTGCTAAAACTACAACTACTGCTACTACTACTGCTACTACATAAAACCTAAAAAAAAAAAAAATATTGTGAACAAAGAAGTTATTCACATACTGTCCATAATTGAAAATATTTACCACTATGACAGATTTTTCCCCCCGTGATTTGTACTTTTTCATCATAACGAATACATACACACAAGAAAACTTTCAGTAAAAAATAAAGCACTGACTTCATCATGAAATATACTTTCTGCTCCATTATTCACATAATTATACACTGAGCAGTAAAATCATTTTCTCTCATCATCCCCATCATCAGGACCTCCTTTCCCACCCTAGGGCAGAGTGAGGAGTAGCATTGTCCAGACGGCCCAAATTTGCCCTGTCCAATGGGCCACGCTTCCATTCACTCATCTTTCAAGCCCCCAGAATCCTGGCTCTATCGGATATGCCAAAACATTCACCATGTTCTGTAGCGTCATATAAACGTATCCGATAGAGTGAATCTGGACGCTGCCATATTAAAAAGGGGTGCCAAATCCCTGATCATGCACTTCTTCTCACGACATACATCCAGCCAGCTCGATTTCTTGTCAGTTCCCTAGCCTCACCGACTTCCAAATCTCTCTTCCTCACACACTCATCCACCATATCTCTCTACCTTCTACTTGGCCTACCTCGCCTCCTCCATCCTTCAAATTCGCTCAGATATACCTTTTTCACAACTCTGTTGTTATCCATATCAGTACATTCTCCTCGATTCTAGTGTCCACCGGCTTCCTCATTCCACATCTTTCATGAATCACATTATTTCGTATCCTATCCACCCTCTGTATTCCACATACATTCCTCAGCAGTCCCATCTCCACTGCTCTTACTCTTGACTCTTCATTTTCATGCCACACCATAGTCTCACATCCATACTTTATAGTTGGCACTAACACTCCTTCATGTAAGCCTTGTGCAGCTGCAACACTCAAGCTTCTGCTTCTTAACAAGGCCTTCATTGCACCAGTTACTTTCCTTCCTTGTATTACTCTACTTTCCACTTCTTTTGGACATTTTCCTCTCTTTTCTATCACCGTACCCAGGTATTTGAACTCTCTCACCAATTCCAGTCTCTCTCCATTCACTGCACCATCGCACTGGGAGTCACTTTCTCTGTCAATAACCATCACTTTACTCTTTTCTACATTTACTCTAAGGCACGACGCTCACAGACATCACCAAACCTCTGCACTAGACTACCAAGTTCCTGTCCGACACTTGCAAGCAGTACTTCATCATCAGCATACAACAAATTTGAGATGTTCCATCTATCACCATTTTTACCAATGCCTTCCCCCTCTCCATTACTCATGTTTTTACTTCTCTAATCACCCCATCCATATATATATTGAATAACCATGGGGACATCACACAACCTTGTTACATGCCCACACCGATTGTGAACTATTCACTTAGATGCCCATTAACCTTTACACATACTTCACTACCATCATAAAAACTCTTCATGGCACCTAGCAGCTTACAATCTACACCGTACATGGGCAAAACTTTCCACAGTCCTTCTCTCTCCACTTTGTCGTATGTTTTCGCAGATCCATGACTGCCATAAACACCTTATGGTCCTTCTCACAAGCCTTCTTTGCTATCTGTCTTACTGCAAATATTTGATCCACACATTCTCTGCCGCTCCTAAAGCCACTCTGTTCATCACTCACTAGGACTTCTGATATCTCTTACCTTCTCTATAATGACTCTTCCATTTACCTTCCATACAACACTGAATAAACTTATGACACGATAATTCTTGCACTCACTTCGCTCACCTTTATTTCTGTACAGGGTACAATCACAGCCTTTTCCCACTCTGCTGGCACAGTTTCACTCATCCATGCTTTCTTACATATCTCCAACAAACACTTCATTCCACTTTCTCCACTACACTTAAACATCTCTGCATACACCTCATCAACCCCAGCTGCTTTCCCATTTTTAGCCGCTTCACAGCACTCTTCACCTGTGCCAGTGTCATGTCTCCTGGGACTGTATTCCTTCTCTGCATACCCTCAAAACCAATCATGTTTACAGCTGCTCTGCTCTCTCTATTCCCATTCATCAGGCTTTCAAAGCATTCTTTCTATCTGGTCCTTACTTCACCCCCATGTGTTAATAATCTACGACCTACATCCTTCACACCGTCACATTTCTCTCCGCTTTCACTTATACATTTCCGCATCTCTTTCCAGAATGATTTCCCATCTTCAGAGTAGTTTGTATTCATTTTTCTTCCTAAATCATCATTTACCTCCTTCTTTTTCCTCTTCTAGTCTCTTTACATGCTTCTTGCTCTGATTATATTCAGTTCTTATTTCAATTGGACCTCTGTCCTGCAAACACTTTAGCCACTTCCTCTTTTTCTCCACTGCTTTCTTAACCTCATCCATCCCACCATGCCGTACTTTTCTTCTATTGTTGTTACTCTTGCCACACCACACACCGCTTAAGCATTCCTAACTAAGCAATCCCTATATGCATTCCACAGGCTGTCCAGATCCATTTCATTCCAATTCACTGATTCTAACTCCTCCTCTACTTTGGTCCTGTAATCATCTGCCATTTTTTTTTAATCCTCAGCTTCTCAACTTTCAGTCTTTCTCCCTGACTGCTCCTCTCTCTCCTGGTCCACCTCACTCCTCTCAGCTTGATCTTGCATACCACAATCATATGATCTGATAGACCACCACATCGTCCTGTCACGGCCCTTGTATCAGCAGCCATTTCCAGCATCGACCTCTGTACGAGCACATAATCAAGCAGGCTTCTTTCTACACGATCCCCGTTTCCTGTATACCATGTACATTTATGTGCATCTTTGTGTTTGAAATACGAGTTACAAATGCACAACCTCCTCTCCTGATACATATCCTTTAATCACTTCCCATTATCATTTTCTCCTGGTACTCCATTACAACCTATTGTTATCCTCAGGACCAGTGCCTACTCTTCCATTCATATCACCCATTACGATCACTTTATAGCTCCTGGGCAATTCTCCCACTACTTCATCCAGCTCATCCCAAAACCTGCCTTTCTCTTTCTCACTCCTGTCCTCACACGATGCATAATCCTACAATCACCGCCACTTTCACCTTCTCAAACTTGAACACCATTTTTTCTAAGTACTCAAAATCCAAAATATGTACTAAACTAATACCAACTTATGCATTCGACTCAGACTTCGACAACTCGGTCTTTGGGTGAAAGTCAAAGAAACAGGTAGTGCACAGTACCACCTGACATTCAGCACACCACTACTTCGTCATACGGCGTTGCTGTGGTCGGCACGATGAATTTGTGCAAACATTGCAATGCCGGAAACCTTCTTTGCCTGTAGGTGTTGGAGGTAGCGCTTCCATGTAATGCCTACTGAGGTAGTCCCTGCACCACAACCTGTCAGCAAGTTGCTGTACACTGTGCCTCCGTTTCACAGCAGGCAGTACTTGGCCATATCTCTCCAGGAGGCACTAAATTACATTTTTTTTTAATAACATAACAAAGGAAGGAAAAACAAATGAATAAAAAAAATCCATACACCAGGTTACTAGTTTCCTCGATTCATGAAATATCTGTAACGGTTGGACCTGAACAGCCGTAGGTTGAAGTTTGGAGGGAAATAACTCTGGGGAAGAGAGTTCCAGAGAGATGCAATTCTGGGAATAAAAGAATTCTGATAGGCAGAAGTTCTGCAATATGGCTGTGTGACATTTCAGTCAAGAGCACTGCCAGATGCCCATGTAGCATGAGGGAAGGCATGGAGAGGTGGGAAAATGGATGCAACTTCGTCTGACCATTTGCCATAAAAATATCTTAATAATGAAAGGGAGGCAACATTCATTCTTACTTGTAGGGGAGGTAGTTTATTTATAACAGCAGGGTTATTAATAATTCCAACTGCTTTGTTCTGAATTTTGTCTAGTTGTTTTAATGCAACCGCTCCACATCCATTCCATAAGGGTGAGCAATATTCAAGCTGAGCGCGCACATGACTTATAAATTATAGCCAACTGCTCGTCAGTGAAGAAGTTACGGACTCTGTGCAATAATCCAAGTTTCTTTGAGGCAGTTTTAGCAAGTGATCTGACATGAGAGGTCCAGCTGAGGGCATTGTTAAGTGAGACACCAAGAATTTCAATACTTTTAGACATAGGAATATTGATAGTATTAAAGGTAATATACAGCTCTGGCAATATCTGCCTATTAATAAATTGTATATATTTGGCTTTACTAGCATTAAATAAGACAAGGTTGTTTTGTCCCCATTCATAGTTCATAGATAAGTCTTGATTTATGGAGACGGCTGTACTGAGCTGAGAATAAGAGATGTTAGACTTTGTAAATGGGTGTCTGAGTGCATATGAATGGATGGGATTGTGGGTGACAGATAAGTGATCATTAATATGAACGAGGAACAGGGTTGGTGCCAAAACTGATCGCTGTGGCACGCCGGCATTAACTGAGTGCAAGTTGGAATATACGTCATCTACTTTTACTTTTTTTTTTTTTTTTTTCGCTGAGATATGAGGCAAGCAGAGAAAAAAAAAAGACGTTAGTCCATAGCAAGGGAGTTTGGACAGCAGGGAATGGTGCCACACTCTGTCAAAAGCTTTAGAAATATCAAGGGCTAGTGCATGAGTTTCTCCATGTAGGTCGATTGATTGATGGATGGTATGAGTCAGGAGATTGAGTATGTCAATGGTGATCTTTCGTGGTGAAAAACCATATTGTCTATCACTAATTAAGTTGTTAGATTCAAGGTGTTTGACTATGTGCTTATTGATTAAAATTTCAAATACTTTACCAAGAAAAGATATCACAGCATTGGTCTGTAATCAGAAGAACTTCCTTTCTTTGGAATTGGGTGGTGGATATTGGCTTCTCTCCATGAATTTCAGAATGAAGACGTACTTTTCACATTTTTTCAAAACAGTTGGAGGAATTCCATCTGAGCTTGGAGTTTTGGTGATAGGTAAATTGTCTAAGGTGGATTTTACATATCTTGTCTGTATTTTAAGTGGAACAATTTCGGGAGAGTCAAGTTCTAGTACTGGGACGTTCTGGCTGACTTCCTCTGTGCTAGAATTTCTGGCAAATGTACTGGCAAGAATATCTGCTTTCCCACGTCAGTCATTTGTAATGTTGCCATCTGAAGATTTTAGTGGAGGAATGGATAATGACTTGTTAAAGTTATAAATGAAAGAATTAAGAGTTGACCAGAATATTCTATTGTCATTAGGGTTGTTAAGTAGTTTTGATGCTTGTTTATGAAGAAAGTTTGATTTAGCGAGATTTTTTACAGCTTTTGCATGGTCTCTAGCAATTTTAAATTGACAGAATGATTCAGATGTTTTTTATTTTAAGTAAGAGTTATATGACTTTTAGGCTGTTGTTCTGGCACAGTTGGTATCAAACCATGTTTGAGAGTTCGATCTTTTAGTGAACTGTTGACTTGGTATAAATAAATCCATACGAGCTAGTATTAAATCACTAATGTGGGACTGGGTAAAATTGGCATCACTAGAGAAGAAAGACAGCCACGGAATGTCAGCAAGATAATTTCTAAATCCATCCCAGTTTGCCTGATCAAAGTGTTATCGGGTCACCTTGACAGGTTCAGAATGGGGAGGTTTGGGGGGACTAACTAATGAGGCTTTGGTGAGATTGTAGTCAGAGGATCCAAGTGGTGACAGTACCTCTATCCTGCATTGATCTGGATTAATTTTCAGGAACAGATCCAAGAGATGGGCATTATGGCCAGGATTATCTGGTATTCTGGTTGGCTGCTAATTTACCAGCTGCGTGAGATTAAACGATTCTGCAAACAGCTCGCCCTCTAGACCAGCATCGTCAGTCCTGGCAGAATGGAATAACCATTCAACATTATGAACATTAAAATCACCCCAAATGGTAATTTCGGTGCTAAGGGCACGGTTAAGGTTACACAACTGTATGGATATGGAGTCAAATACACTGGGTTCTAAAGAAGCACTGGGGGAGCGATAGACTACACAGATATATTTGGTAATATTTAGATAATTTAGTTTATGCAATGAGTAATCAAAATTGGATTAAGTGAAGTTCAAAACAGTGTCAACTGCATATTTAGATTTGATATAACAACAGGTGCCACCTTTGTTACGGAAGTTAGTGAGAAGAAGGTAATAAGGAAAACAAAACAGGGATATTTCAGTGGAGGGTGAGGGATGTGCTTGTCTGTGTTATGTCCTTGTAAAGAATGAAGTCATTCAGTACATACAGTAGATGTCGAGTACTGTACCTGTCCCGTGGCATATACTTACCAAACGCTGGTGTTGAATTAATATCATCCAGTTAAGCTTTACTGATCTACCAGAAGCCCCTCCGACATGTCGTAAAAATACCCCCACTAATACCAATACACCAGTCCTGTATGAGACAGCCCTAGCATGTATTCAATATGGACGGTGGGTGTTAAGCGCCGAAGTGGTGACATGTAGATTGTAGGAGGACGACTGGGCCTTGATAGCAGGCTGTGAAGCCTATGCCCAGAGTCGGACACATAAAAAAAAAAAAAACTAACCAGTAACGATGAATACTGCGTTGTTTGATGTGAGCATCAACATAGTCAATGCAAGCCACACATACATCTCACTAACATTCGTCATTGTCCACTCCTTCATTTTCGCACTTTCACGAATGTGAAACGTTTCACCCCAATTACAGCAGGAGTGGATAATGCATAGTACGGAAATTCTGGCTGCACACCTGCATTTGTCTCATCAAACACAGGTACTTTGGGCTGAAACCCTGTCCCTTCCTATCAGGTAAATGTTTCTAACATCCCTATCCTTTGTCCCTGTCTTGCCTGCCATGCACGTGGACTGCCCCATGTCCTGCCCCGTACCCTAGCAGAACGCCGTGGTGGTGAGTTCAGCGAATACTCTCTTGACGAGGCAGGTGATTGTGGTGATGACGGTAATGATGTTGGTGATGGTGATCCTGGTAGTGATGGCGATGGTGAAATCAGGCAATGGGCAAGTGCCTGCCAGCCATAAAATGATGGTGGTCAAGCACCTGCACCTGCATACCCCGACATACTAGGCTGTGGTGATGAGGCAGGGTTGCATTGCAAGGGAGGTGGCAAGGCAGGCCAGCATGGCAAGGCACGTGGTGAGGCAAGCCAGTGTGGTGAGGCATGTGGTGAGGCAGGCTGGCATGGTGAGGCAGGCTGGTGTGGCGGGGCAGGTGGTGAGGCAGGACGAGTAACAGGTCGAGTGGGAAAGGCTAGTGTAGTGGTAGGCTGATTGGAAATTTCCACAGTAGGCCTGGAGTCAGAGTCACGCGCTTGTGCAAGACTTCACCTGTGGCATTTCCTCCTCCCTCCTTCCTCCCTTTCTCCACTCTCTACCTCCTCTTCCATCTTCTCCACCATGCGAATATCCCCCTCTCCAGGATCATCAATATTATCTGACCCATTTCCATCATCAGAAATGGCAGATGAAAGCACAGAGGGAAGAAATCGCCGCACAGTGGAGAACTCACAGTCACCCTCCTCATCTGATCCATAATTTCCACACTCAGCATGGCAAGGTCACTTTCCTCAGAGGAAGAGCCACTTTCCCCAATTACGATTGGCAAAAATGGCAAGTCCAGTTGTTTCCCTATCACATTATCACTAAGTCCTTTCCTTTTTGGGCCTTTGGACTTCACTGGTGTTGAAGTCAGTGGCTGCGGGCACTCAGCCGAGGGTCTGGACACGGAATTTTTTTTGCATAGGCCTGTCCATGATGGAGGTATGCAGGCAACTGTAGTGTGAATGGGATGCGTGATGTAGGGTTGCCATTGGCTGCGCGTGGTGGAAAAAACCAGCTGAATATTCAAACAATGGTGCGTATTACTAGATCTTGTATGCATCTCAACATCCCCGGGTTGACATGTATACATGACACCCGGACGAGATGGGTTATAATCCTTATATACAGGTAGCAATGTAAGGCAGTGTATATTGGGGTAAGATGTCGTGTAGTGTTCCTGTACTGTTCACTGTAATCTTATAAGGAGTTGGGTGAAGAATGTCAATGCATCATAATTCTTTAGAGATTATGTATTCATATGTTTATGTTATATAGCCCACGAGCATTAACGATACACTTGGAAAAAAATTCAAGAAAGCTGATTTTTTCATGAAAGATACATAGAATCCTCCTAAGCCAAAATCAACATACATTCTAATTCTAAACATTCCAAGTAAGCTAACCGTGCTGGACGAAAAATTCAAGATGGCCACCATCAGCATGAGACGCATGTATAGGATAGTCACTAAAATTCACACTTGGTCTTGTAATTCCAATTTTTGTGTTTGGCACACATTCTCTCTGTATATCAGTGACATAGATTTCTCTGAATAATAGGAGAAATAGATTTATCACTCCTTAAAACCCATAAAAATTGGAATTTGTACTGATAATTTTGCTATGAATGTATAAACTACAGTATACTTCAACAGATATTTTCATTTCTCAGGCTGGATACAGACTGAAGTGTAGAGGCAAAAGTACACTGATGGACAGAAGACAGCGTGAATACAACGAAATGGCAACACAAGAACAGTGTGATACTTGTGATTTTTGTGATAAGCCAATAACCTATGACTGAAGTACTGTCACAAATAGGCTTACCTATAGTCAGTCCTTTTTTTTTTAATTGAGGCGAAGATGCTCATGACAGGTTGGTGATGATTGGTTGAATGCAACATGGCCGAATAACATCGTTGTATTTCAAATAAAATACCAGACAATGTGCATCAAGACTTATTTACTAACTCGAATTTCTCCCTCAGGTATATGTTGCATTCAGCCAGTCATCACCAATGCGTCAAGTGCACTTTAGCCTTGAATTAAAAAAAAAAAACACGCTGAGGATAGCATATTGAACATCAGTGCTGATCTGAGTGATTGACTTGATGAAAAGCTCTTATCTAAAGTGTTGCTAGCTGTGGCTCATAAATGGTGCATGGAACATTACATAATGTCATCACACATTAAAAAGTGAAAAAGGGAGTCAGAAGAATCGGAGAGACAATTGTACAAGAAAACCTTTAATATAAAACAAGACTGTCTGTACTGTGGGAAATATGTGGACTATAGTCAGATCGCCGAACAACCAAAGGACCAATGTGAGGCGACTCATGAAGCAGCAAAAACTGAACTATTATCATCTGTTGCAGCCAAGGTGATGGAGCAAGCTGATAGTTGGGGAGAGTCTGTATATTCACTCATTGAAAATATTGGTGATCTTGTGATAGTTGAGACTAAGTACCATCATGAATGTCAAATCCGTTTTCATGACGGGCGAGAGCTTCAGTGGAAACCAAAGGGAGGCCTTCAGAGTCAGTCCCCCCCAAAAAAAAACTCCGGGAATCCACAGTTGCATGTGATAACAGACAGTCTCTCACCTTTTGGAATTACCTGTCACACCATTTGCCATTTGTCTACACAGGTGAATACCGTGAGAGACTGATCTGCACTGATACTGGAATCTTGGCATCTATTTGTGCTGATGCAGATTGTGCAGTCAAATCAGGTGAGGAGATAGCTGCACAAATCATTGGCCTGAACTACGCTGATATGATCAAAAGGAGTGACAGGTTATATCTATTGGTGCTACAAACTTTACTGCCACTGTCCGTGGCAAAGTTATAGATCGACCCCACACTACTCTTCATGAGGGTCACATGTGTGATAAAGAACCGATCAGATATGCAGAATCACCTTAAAAGTTTAGCAAACAGCCGCCAGCACTGCTTGACAAAAGTACTATGCTCAAATACAACAAAAGTGGTCTTGCCATGGTGCTGAAGGCTCCAGTAGTCCCAATATCCACTGAAGCTCTTAAGAACCCATTCCATACTATATGGTAGATGGAGGACATTTGCTGCAAATTGTGACATGGTCTGTCAACTGCATGTATGGTGATGTCTGTGACAGCTATGTGAAACACGTTATCAATAACTCTGGCAAAGAATGCACTGTCTACTTTGATGGCTACATAAATCTTACCCTGTCATACCAAGGTAGCTGAACAGAACCGCTGCACTGATCTAAATGTCTATGAAGACAGTGTTTGATTTCAGCACATCAGTCTTGGGCAATCAATGCTCCATTTCAACAAATCGTAACAACAACTCACGGTTAATCAATAAGAAGAAGGTCCGACGTACATCTGAAGGCGTTGCTTGCTTTCAAAGTCAGGCTGATGCTAACTACTTAATAAGCAGCACAACATTGGCATTTGCCGGGAATATCACATGACCTGTTGTACTTGTGGAGTTAGTCCCCCACTCGTTGACTGTAGGTAAATCCAAAGTCCTTGGCGATACTGTGGATATGTATTTACACAAGAACAGCACTGCCACCCTTGTCTCTGGCCTGCAAGCTGGCCCACTTCTATCTCTGTCTCTAGAAAAAAATTGCGTCGGCAGAATTTGAACTATACCAGACCATAGGTAAGGGAATTGGGTCACATACACCCTACTTGGAACACACTTACTACTGGCTTACAGGTGGTTACAATTTTCCCTTCCACTATGGAAAAAGTCTCCTGACACAATGGGGTGAATATTATATAAGTTGCTTCGGTATACTGTGGGTGGACACATGAATGGGTAATATGGTAAGGGTGTATACTGGATAGATAATATAGTTAGGGGTACAATGCTGTAATGCAAGCAGTTGGATCCAATAAGGACGGAAATATTCACAGTAAAGGACCATGTTAAAATTCAGTGAGTTACAGTTATTACTGGGTGTAAAATTAGAAGGCAATGAATGTAATTAATGTTATGAGTAATTAATTAACAATGCATGGAGCATGTAATAAATATTGTACCTGTTGGAACACATAGTCAATTATTCTTCACAAGTTCACAGCTGAAGTTCATTATATAGGGTTAGTATTGAAAACTATAATAATACATGCATCAATGAACATACAGCAGTTGAATACACAATAACTGATCTCACAACAAACTGTCTTTGAGGGTAATGTCTCTTAGTCATTAATTAATTTCCACACATCTGTTATTCTCTTCTGATATATACTGTATCGTTCTTTATGTTATTGTTTCACAGTTCATTGTTTACATCTATATTATTAATTACATTTGTATCCTTTGCAATTCTTTTCACTTACAGCTGGTTCGATATCCTTTTATCATCATATTACTTAATTTTTCATTTACTATTCTGAATTGGCATAGTTATCACTTATTTACAGTTATCTCTCCTTCATTATCAAGTTACATGATCTTCACATCTTCAGCAGTCACATTGAGTCACTAAGAACATGCTAGTTTCCAGGTCTTGTGGTTGCCGCACTAATCTTGTCACAATGCGTACCTCATGCAGTCTTTTATCCATTTACTTAACACAGCAGTAAAATATACATATAGTAACAAAAAATCCAATAAGAGAAATTACCACTAGGGGAAACACAAAGATCGGATATAACCATGAATTATTAAAGGCTGAAGAAAACTTCATAAAATCACTCTCATTAAGAAAATCCACCATGCTTAGGTTGTCTGACGTGATAGATTATCAGCAGGCAGATGGAATGTCACATTAATGGGTTAGAAGATAACATATTTGTGGGAACGAACTGCAAAGTGATAATGAGTAGTATGAGCAACCACAAATTCTGATTTTATCGTACTATGTAATCAGGGCCCTTGTACAAACCAGTTTCAGATACTGAGCGAACAGGAGTTTCAGGAACTGGGGTACAAAAAAAGAAACAGTGGATATGGTTCAGACGATCATGATGCACTGGGAGCTTGGGGCCTGGAACGAAGGAACAGACAGACTGTACCGAGAAATTACGAACTAAGGCAGATTCGCAAGGAGCAACGCTACTGTACTTCATACCAATTACTCTGGCCAGGCATGTATGGCAACACTGTTCCCGCCGAGCTTCTGATTGGCTGGAGATGTTTATTCGATTTCGTTGTTGCTTAAACTGATACTCTCTTTATTGTTAAATGTGATACTGAGTTTGTCGACAATACAATCCTCAAAAGCAATAACAAATCCTTTATATACTTATCAACAAAGAAATTTTCATTGGAAGGTAAGATATGAGTCAACAAAGTATTATAATAGTCCAAGTCAAGTTCACCATTCGAACAATTCATTTATGTCTCCGACACTTTATAATATATCAGAAAATTAAGGAAACATGCTTAATCTAAGCGTTGGTATAACACATTTAAATTTTAAGTTCAGTTCGTACTGTGATAATAGAGGAGATATAATGAAATAGTTTACCTTTAGCCTACTTTGATTTTCGCGATTTTTTCAAACCTTCCTCCCCGCAGAACTTGTCTTTTCATTAGATTTTTTAATTATTCAGAGTTGTGGCACGATTTAAGGTGCGGGACTGATCTTAAAATTTTAATGTGTGTTATACCAACGCTTAGATTAAGCAGGTCTCTTTAATTTTGTTATATTAAGGAGTGTCGGAGACATGAAGGAATTGTTCAGATGCTGACCTTAACTTGGACTATTATAATACTTTGTTGATTCATATCTCTGTCTTCCTAGGAAAATTTCATTGTTAAGTATATAACGGATTTCTTATTGCTTTTGACGATTGTATTTTCGACAAACTCAGATCATATTTGATAATAACGAAAGTATCGGTTTAAGCAACAACGAAATCGAACAAACACCTCCAGCCAATCAGAATCTCAGCAGGAAAATGTGCCATACATGCCTGGCCAGATTAATTGGTATGAGGTATACGAAATACGAAAGAGTATCAAGAGACAGGCAGAGGGAGAGGAGAGAGAGGATCCAGCAGCCGACCATGCCAGACGTCAGTGCCGATGATAACGCCTGCGACCCGTTGAGGGGGGCTAAAAGTCAGCCACAGTTTCCTGCAGCCCAGAAGATCAAGGGGGCTGTGGTTTGGTTTAACGTGAGTGCGGGGTACGGCTTCATCAAACGCCAGGATGATGTTTTCGTGCACCGTTCGGCGATCGTTAAGCTGAATCCACGACACCTCCAACGCTCCCTAGGTGGGAGAGCGGGTGGAATTTGGTTTGTTTGGGACTCCAAAGGGTCCTGAGGCCCGGGATGTTACTGGGCCGGGGTGTGTGGCCGTGCAGGGTTCTGCTCATGCGCGGCGACGTCTCACGGCCCAGGTGTAGTGCCATAAATTATAGGTGTAATACAAGCATAACTTTTAAGTGTAATATTAGTATAATATAAGTAATATAAGTGTAATATAAGTTAGTATAAGTATAATGCAAGTGTAATATAAGTGTAATTTACGTTAGTTTATGTATGCTGTAAGCGTAGTTCTGGACCCTGTTTAAAGTGATGCAATGTATGGGAAGAGGACCTTGTAATTCATTTTTTGGGGGGCTTGATCTTAGTTAAAGTGTAGCAGGAGAGTAATATTATTAACATATAAGACCGTGTGGAACGGGTTGGATGCGAACATTCATGTTCTGTTTTTGATAAAGAGGCGAAGAAAGTTAATTCGAGATTAATATTCGCGATAAGTTGTATTTGCACTTTGAATTCAGAATTTTGTAGTTGAGTTTGTGTTTATCGTCTTGTTGTATTAATAATGTCTAAGAGCTTAGGTAAAGTCTGATTATTGATTATAGTCATTGATAGCCGCGAAGTTAATTTATTTTTCACTGTCGCCAGATCACGTAGGCCTGACAAAGGCGACGCCTGGAAATAATTATGTGAACGTGTGAGTTTAGGCTTCGGTTTAAACTGTTAGACCCATGTTATTGCCACGAAATTTAAACCATCATAAGTCATTTTTGTCTAAGTAGAGGAGAGTGAAAATTCCTTGTTTCAAGTTCCTTGATGATTGTATAATAAGTAAACTGTAGAGTAATAAGTCGAAGCCAGAACCGTTTGTGAGAACATCGCGGGATTCCAGGACGTCCTTGCCGCAAGCCTTCACTTCGAGCTGGTGTCTCATATCGAAAGGACGTCCACAGGTCGGTCTAGAGTAATTTTTTCCTGTTTCCTCCCATACGTCTCAATAATTAGTTTTCGTTCTATCTATATATAGAAAGTAAGTTGTCTGATAATATTCCCCAATTCTTTTATGTGACTTCGAGCTGGTGTCTCATATCGAAAGGATGTCCACAGGTTTGGTGTGGCGTCATGGAGTCGGGTTGCCGTCTACGAAAAGACTCGCAGTCCTAATTGCCAAAGCCCTTACACAGTTCCACTTAGTTCATTTCTTTATGCATAGTTGTTGATTATGTATTCGTATGGTCCACTTAGTAAAGCCTTTTTCTCCTAAAGTGAAATATTCTAGTTAAAAGCGAGTGTGTTTTGTAGTGTTGATTTTACCAAACATACAGGGTATTGCAAGCGCTGTGATATTATATATTGAATCATTCTTGTGCAACCGATCATATACATGGATATGCCAAATTGTGTAAACCCATGGAAATTAGGGGTGAATATGCTAAATCTAGAGTAATCCTTGGTGACAAGTTGTGAGCCTGGGGAAAATACTACGAGTCCTTTTGAGACCGTGGTTTATGCAAGTCACGCCTGAGTTTGTAATATACATTTTACTTGTGTACCTCACGTTGGGTTAAGAGGTCGAGTTGTGTGTATTCTTAATGTATGTAAATTATGTATCGGGCGAGTAATTCATATGTGTGCAGTATTATCAACATCTTGTTGAGTGTAAAGCCCAAGGTACTTCAGTGGTGGTATTCTCTCGATTAATTAGTTTAGTACCGTGATATGTGAGTCAGTTTGATTTATATTTGTGGAGAAGAGCATTAATTCTCTCAGATAATCTGGTGGAATCAGAGACTGTAGTATAACTGTGTATTAGTTACTTTTTCTTGCTCGAAGGTAAATTTTATTTTTTTTGTAAGTTAAGGATAGTAATATAGATAATTAAATTCTCTTATGTGTTTGGTCTAAATTCTTCTGGGAAGTTGATTGTGAGATCGAGTGGCCCGCAAGGTATGTTGCTATCTATAAAATTCACGCTCTCATATTTCTCACGCTACCCTGATTACTGTTCCTAGGCCTCATTGTCCCTTCTTTCACTGTATGGGGCTAATAAGTTTTTTTTTTTTTTCCTGGCAATCGCTGGGTGGTGGCAGCATACCAAATTAATTCTACTACTACCTGTTGGTAGAAGATAAAGACAGAGGCAGTGGTGAAGATTGTTGAAGTTTTAGAGAATCAGTTGGGGAAGATGGAATTAGAGTATTTGTTGTCAAATTATATGGATTTTCTACAACGGTTGTAGGGTTTGTATGAGTGGTAGTAAGTGTGGTACGAATAGTATCAGTAACAGTTGAAGTAGTCCAAGGAGTTGCTTGAGATTTAGAGTACGATTTTCTACTACGGAGGCACGTTACTACATCATCGTTTACATTAGCATCATGTTCACTGTCATATTCAATTGGAGAGAGAGCAACTTTCTTAAACATGTTCATTAATGGGCGGATAAAGGAAACAAATAAATGAATGAATCAAAATTCTGCAGTAAATGATAAACAATGAGTAGTATATGAAGAAATGTGGTTTATATACAGTGAATGTGCATGAGAGTAAATGAGTTATGTACAGCAAATACTGAAGGTAACTGGAGAAAATGGAACGAAATAGGAGTAAGTAAACAAAATATAAAGACTGAAGAATATAATGCAATGAACAAAATTGAATGAATAATATAATCACAGTCTGTAAAGAAAGCACACAGTCTCAAAGCACACAATCTCTCTACAAAGGAATGGAATGGTTAGATGAATTAAGGAAATATATGAATATTCACCTAAGAGAATAATATTCACAGTAAACTGGAAGTAGAAAACGAGTATTCTCTCGAAGGCAGACTAGCGTAACATATGGCGACACTCCTCCTCCCATGGAAGGCGTTGATTGGGCAGAGTAGACTGTGACGTAGCCGAGACACACTCAGGCACCAGGCATTGTGGGGAAGCTGATAGGAGAGGAAAACTATGACGCAGAGCACCGTGATTGGCCACACTTCCTTCTTCGTGACGTCAGGGGCAGCTTGGTGTTGGACCGGCGGTCAATCACCGAGCGTGGTAACGGTTGTGGTGGCTCACTGTCGTGGGGGCAGTTTGGGATGTGAGGGGTTAAATCACTAAGCCATTGCATAGTGTGGTAATGTAGTGGTTGGTTATACATGACCGGCAGTTCATGCAGGTAGTAGTAGCAGGTTAGTGGTGAAGGACTCACTGGGGTTGTGGCGGCGTAGTGGCAGGTGGGGGTTGAAAGTACCCCCATAGCAGAACCACACCAAACTTTGTATATGAAGGCTGGAGGCTTGGGGCAGGAACAGACTGTCGTCGTGGAAGGTACAGTACCGTGGGCAAGGGGGCAATTGCACCGAGATTGCCCACAGGAGACGTGAAATGACTTTTATCCCACTCGCTATCCACCACTTCTTAGTCCCCCACTGATTGACTGTAGGTAAATCCAAAGTCCTGGGTGATATTGTGGATATGTATTTACACAAGAACACCACAAGCCTGCCTCCACCACGCCACCCTTGTCTCTGGCCTGCAAGCCAGCCTGCTCCAATCTCGTTCTCTCTAGAAAAAGACTGTGTAGGCAGAACTTGAACTAGTCCAGACCTTATGCAAGCGAATTAGGTCGCATACACCCAGCTTAGAACACACTTACATAATACTGGATTACAAGTGGTTACAATGGCAAAGAATACATAACTGCTTGTCATGTAGGTTGATAGGGCCACAATAGACAATATCTACATGCACTGTGCAAAAGACTGTTTATAGCATACATAGCATCCACTTGAGAATGCATCCACACACCTGACAACACATTTTGATAGCACACACGATCACCGAATATGACAGTCTGTCCTTATATGGCACTGGCAAAAAGAAGGCCATATCAGTCTTGGAAAGCGAGAATTGGAGGAAGTTGGATGTGTTTAAGAAGAGCGATGCCAGCTATGAAGAAGTAGCCAGAGTGAGGGAAATATTTTTACTGAAGTTATATAATGCCAATGGTATGGGACACAAGGGCTAAAGGGTAAATGCAGATAATACAAAAGTGACGATATCTAGGGTTGGTGGCAGTACAGTCAAAGAAGAGGGAGAGTGGCCATGTGCAATTTGCCACAAGGGCGTGGGAAGTAATTCCATCTTGTGGAGTGTTGGTGATAAATGGGTGCACAAGAGATGTAGTGATATTAGAGGTAGACTGTGAGATAATGCTGATTTTATGTGTGCGGCGTGTCGGTGAAAGCAGGTGGAGATTGTCAGGAGTGAAAGGATTGAACTTGCTGGTGAGTCTCTTGAGTGTGTGGAAGAGTTTTGTTATTTGGGAGACATGTTATGTGCTGGAGGTGGGGCTGGAACTATGGCTAGGGTGAGAAGTAGTTGGAAGAAGTTCAAGGAGCTGTTGCCACTCCTGACAGTGAGAAGACTCTTCCTACGTGCTAAGGAGTCTTTGTATGCAGCATGTGTTAGGAGTGTGATGCTGTATGGTAGTGAGACCTGGGCAGTAAAGGAAGAGGATATTCACAGGCTCAAACGTACAGAAATGACAATGATTAGGTGGATGTGCAGCGGGTCCCTGCGTGCAAGGCCTGAGGGGGCTGGGTTTATGATGGAAGAGTTGAGAGGTAGAATGGGACTGGAGTGTATTGGTGTTGTGATGAGGAGAGGTAGATTGAGATGGTTCGGGGATGTGGAGAGGATGGGGGATGATTGGGTGCAGAAGGTGAGAAGTGTTAATATTGGGGGTGGCGTTGCGAGGGGTAGACCGAGAAAGACGTGGGACGAAGTCATTAAGCGTGACCTCTGGGTTAAGGGACTGAACAGGGAGGCTGCCATAGATCGAGCAGCATGGAGAGCCGCCATTAGGTGGCCAAGACCGACGCATGTAAGCATATTGGAGCCTTCAAAAACGAAACGAAATGACATATGCAACACTTGATAAACTGAGATTTGTGCAGTACATGCAGAGGATGAGCGAAGCATCCATCAGCTTCCAACTTCAGAGCCTACCTACCTCCCACATCCTCAGCCGCAAAGTACCATTCATATTGAGCCTACTTCGCAGTTCAGGAATGGTTGGGCAATGTTGAGGATCTAAATCCTACTGACGGGTTGGGAGCTTCAAGGTGGAATGCTTAATCCCATTTTAACTGACAGACCAGTAGCAGCAAAGCATGTTTTCCTCACTGAGTCACGTGGGTGTAAACAAATGTGTGGCAAGAGATGCAAATGTAGGAAAACAGGACTACTTTACACCTATATGTTCCTCGTGTATTGGCCGCTATTGTGGAAATTCAAGTCCATCTGATGGAGAAGATACTGTGTCCCATCCCCATGCTATAATTGTGACCATTACTAGTTATGATGCTAAAAAAGTTTGTGCTGGTTGTTGACTTTAAATGTGTTGAATGTACCATTTTGTTTAATGTAGTGCATTATCTTGTCATATCTTGAACATACGTAAAAAAGTAATTGAAATAATGGCAAAAATGCCTTTCTTATACCTCAAAACCCTTAGAAAGAGGCATTACATGACCATCTGTTATTTCTGATTCCAAAGCTATGTAAGTATCCAATGCAGTTGGTGGCATTCTTGGATCTTCGTCCCACACGGCTAGTTCATGTGGATAGAATGATTACGATGTTTGTGGATTTCGACTTACCATGCATCCAAGTAGCTTTTCTGAAAAAATCAGCTTTCTCAATGTTTGTTTCTAGGTTCCCTTCGTATTTGAGCTAACGCTCCTGACCTTACAGGGTAGAGTTTAACTTTTCCTGAATATAATGTCTAACCTCTTATTTTTAAAGATTCCTTCCGCACTACGTTTCCTTCCTTCCTATCATCGTTCTATCTTCGCAACCTTCTTCTTTTCCTCCCTTCTCCTACCTACCCTCCCTCCTCTCCTCCTCTGCGCCTTCTCACTCTTCCTCTCTCCCTCCATGGATCACTTCCCTGCCTGGCCCCTTCCCACCCTTTCTGCCTCCCTTCTCTCCTCCTTCCTTACCTCCTTACCTACTCCCCCTCCCCTTGAACACAAGACTGGTGGAGTTTCCTTACACAACTTATCTCCCTTTCTCCTTTTTTCCCTCCATGTTTTGTATAAAAGGCTGGGTGGCGGCTGTAGCTCCATTCACCCCTCTCTCCTTTCTCATTTTTTCTGACTTTCTTTTTTTGTTGTTGTAAGATATGGCCATATCTCCGTTTTCATCTCTCTCTCTCTCTCTCTCTCTCTCTTTCTCTAAGTGTGGTGTGTATGTGTGTGTGTGTGTGTAGCTGTCTGTCTATGTATCCGCATTTTTATATTTCTTCAATGCATATTTTTATTTTTTTCTTCTCTTTTATTCCTTTCTATCTTTTTTTTTCTGCCTCTGTATCCCTCTGTCATTATTATTCTATTCCTTCCTTGTTTATATTTTTCCTACCCTCATTCTTCTCTTTAATTCCTATTCTCATCTCACCTTTATTTCTACGATTATTCGTTTACTATCTACTTTCCCTACATTTTTTTTTTTGTATCTACTGGTTGTTTGAAAAATATGGGCGCAATAGGAAGGCGAAAGTTATGGGAGAGTATAGCGTGTGAGAAGCGTGGCAGCGTGTGGTGTGACTGTGTGGTGTGCTGGTGTTAAGTATGTGAGGGATTTGGCCGTGTAAGGTGTGGCAGTGTGTGTGTTGTGACGATGTGAGGAGTGTCCGTACGTGGTGTGTAGTATGAGGTATTTTTGTGATAAGGCAGTGTCATACATGCGGTGCACAGTATGACAGTGTGAGGCATGCCAATGTGTGGCGTGGTAATTTGAGGCTTGTTTGATATATGGTAACATCTTTATGTCAATATAAACTGTAACAACGTGGGGGTGGAAATGTGTGTTGTGCGCCAGTGTATGAAATGTTATTACATGGTTTGTAAAGTATATCGGAGTGACATATGTCTGTATGAGGTGTAGCAGCACAAGTGTTGGCAGTGTATGTGCTGGGTAAGCGGGGAGACTGCATGTTACGTGCCAGAGTGATCAAGTGAGTTGTTGCAGCGTGTGTTGCAGCATTTAGAAGTATGGCAATGGAAAGTCTTATATCTTGAGTTTCCTTAGAGTGTGGTGTGGCATTGTGAAATGTGTCAGTGTGTGGATCTGGCAGTAGTACGAGATTTGGCAGTGTGTACAAGATGTGGTAGTATGAAATGAAAAAAGGTACGGTATGACGTGTGTGTGTGTGTGGGGGGGCAGTGTCAGAGTTGTCAGTAAGAGGTGTTGCAGTGTATGTTGTAAGAGAGCTATACAACATTGTATCATGAAGAATAGCGTATGGTGTTGCAGTGTGTGTGTGTGTGTGTGTGTGTGTGTGTGTGTGTGTGCGCGCGCGCGCGCGTTAGGTGTGACAATGTGAGATGTTACAGTATAGTGCCTTAGCTGCGCAGGGAATTTTCTTATGCGTTGTTCAGGTCCCCATTTCTCCCCCTTCTCAGCCTCATCTTTACCCCATATGTCTCTGCTTAGGTACCTTCTCCCCTTATTCCTCCTTCAGATTAATCTCCTCTCCTCTCTCTACGTGTTCCTCCTCCATCTACAGCGTCTCTCTTATCTATCTCTATCATTTTCTGTTTTCGTTATCGGAGGGATGGATATATATACATCCCTTTCATGTTTTGATTTTAATCATCCCCAATGTTAGCTTACGTTATTACTATGTTTGTCCTCTCCCCATGTCTTCCTAGTCTCTCTCTTTCTCTCTGTCCGTCTGTCTGTTTGCCTGCAGTTCCTTCTTTTCCCTACCTTCTTTCTTACACTTTCTGTCATTTTTACATAACATCCCTTCCATTCCAGCTGTCTATTTCTAAATGTTCTCTTCCCTTCTTCTTTGCAGCCACAACTCATCCCTAATTTTCTTCCTCTTTTTTCTCTCGTCCCCCTCCTTATCTTACTCACTTCTTCTCTGCAATATTCTTTTGTTCTTCTCTACTTGTCTCCCTTTTCCCTCCTCCCTTCAGATCTTCCATTCTTCTCTGCTACTTCAATCCCTACCACTCTCACTTCTTCCCTTCCTTCCCTCTCCCTTTCTTCCTATAACTGCCTTCTTTTCTACTCTCACTTTTTCCTCTCTCCCTCTCTTCACTCTTTACCATCCTCTCTCTCTCTCCCTCTGTGTCACTCTTTACCATCATTTCTCTCTCTCCCTCTATGTCACTCTTTACCATCCTCTCTCTCTCTCTCCCCCCCCCAATGTCCTACTAGTCGCCCTCCCTCCCTCGCTCCCTCCCTGATGCCATTTTCTCCAGTAATTGTGGTTGGATCAGAGGCGACGTGAGGGAGGCAGGGAGGGCAATAAAGAGGGAGGCAGGCATGGAGGGAGAGATGAGCAAAGAGAGGAAAGGAGGGAAGCAGAGCGAAGCGGGACGTAGAAAGATGGAGGAAAATGAGAGTCTAGAGGAGCAGGAGGAGAAAGGAAGAGAAGTAATGGAAAGGGGAAAAATCAGAAGCCTCAACAAGATGGAGGTACGAATGGAAAAAGAAAAAAGAAGGAAGGACGGTAGAATAAGGGAGGAGAAAAGTGGAGGGGGGAAGAAAGAAGGAAAGAGAA
>JAGKTI010007020.1:0-22241 GCA_018397915.1 Birgus latro
TGATACTGATGGGTAATGGAGGAAATTAGGGGTATAGCTGAAGGAGTCCAGGTCTGTATTAATTTTTTTAGGTAAGAAGTTTGCCCCTTGGATAGCGATTTCATGGATAGTGGCCATTTTGGCGGACTAATAAGGTCACTATCCAAGGGGCCCCTCTGTAGTTATCCAGTCTCTCCACATGACCATACCAACTCAGTACACTCTCTTCTATTCTGGTGTTCACAGACTTCTCATCTTTCACAAATCACATTATTGTTTATCCTATCCACTCTCTGTACTCCACATACATTCCTCAGCAGTCCCATCTCCACTGCTCTCACTCTTGACTTTCCATTTTCGTGCCGCATCACAGATTCACACCCAGACACTCCTTCATGTAAGCCTTGTGCAGCTGCAACACTCAAGCCTCTGTTTCTTATCAAGGCCTTCATAGCACCAGCTATTTTCCTTCCTTGTGCCACTCTACTTTCTATTTCTTTTTCACATTTCCTCTCTTTTCTGTCACTGTACCCAGGTATTTGTACTCTCACCAATTCCAGGCTCTCTCCATTCACTGTAACATCACACTGGGAGTCACCTTCTCTCTCAGTCATCATCACTTTACTCTTTTTTACATTTACTCTCAAGGCATGATGCTCACAGACATCAGCAAAACTCTCCACTAGTCTACCAAGTTGTTGTGCAATACAGGTATACCTTGTAGCAGCCGCGGCTCACTGAGTTAGAGCGCTCCGCTCTGGCCGAAGGGTCAGAGGTTCGAGTCCACCCAAGGGTCAGTGGTAGACATCAGGAAGGGCATTCGGTCATTAAGTGCTACACGCTCCAAACCTAAATCCTCTACCCAGGGGCAACGCATTAACCCTTAGGGGGAAACATGACTTAAAACTTTTTTTGTTTTTTCTTCAGGTATACCCTGGTTTAACTGTGTAATTGGTTAAGGAAGAACCCATCAACAGGCAGGGTATTGTATATCGGGGTAGTTTTAACATGTAAAGTAATGGGTTGCGTTTTTCAGCCTTGGGTTTCTCTCCCCCCAACCAAGTTCAGAACCCACCTAAATGAGTCCAAAAACAAGTTCAAAGCCAATTTAAATGACCTAACAGCTGTAAAGGAAGCTAACCTAAACCTAACACCTGTAAATAACTCGCTAAAACCAACAAATACAATCTGGAAATCATACAAAATAAGTTAGAAAATATCAAACACTTCTCATCACTTCTTGTAAGTCCATGTCCGGTCCTGGTCCTGGTCATCAACCTTGCTATCCCCTCCCCCCGGACCAGGGGACATGTGGTCCTCCCAAGCCCTCACTCATCCTCTTCAAAGCCCTCAAACCCCATCTCTGGGGGAGGGTTGGGGGGGAGCCTGAAGCGGGAGACTGATGCACTAGCTCTGGGGATGGTGATGAAGTGTGATGCAATGACTCAGGTAGTGGTGATGGGGTGCGATGCGATGGCTCTGGGGGTGGTGCTGGAGTGCGATGCGATGACAGAGGAAGTGGTGAGGGAGACAGCTGTGATGATCGGTGAGGTGGCGAGGGAGACCGTTTCGTTGACTGATGAGTTAGTGATGGAGTCAGATGCGGTGGCTTATGTTGTGGCGAGGGAGACAGAGGCAGTGGCCATACTGCTGAGGGAGATGGAGGCAGGGGGGAGGAAGGTGGCATTGGAGTGGTAGAGTGCCGCAGTGGAGACATAGGTGACACGGGAGATGGGGATCGGCTGGAGGTTAGGACCAGCACTAGGGGCCGAGCATGTCCTCGGTGGGAGGAGGCCCTGGGTGTTTCTCTGCTGGTCGATGGCTGGGGAGATGCTCTGCTGGTTGCTGGTTGAAGGCTGGGGAAATGCTCTTTTGGTCGAGTGCTGGGGAGATCCTCTGTGGGTTGCTGGCATTGTGGGGGCCTGTTTGAAAAAAGCAGTGATTGTGGTCAGCCAGGCTGCCCTCTTCTTTTCCTCCAGCATCATCCATTCATCCCCTTCTCCAGCCAATTAGCTGCATCCTTGCTTCATCCTGGGAGAGGGCTATGTGTGCAAATAAGCGCAATGCATCCAGCTTGGTCGCCATCTCCTTCAGAATCGTCATATTGAGGGATGACCTCTTCCTCCTGTGCCTTCTGGTGAGCCCGCTGAATCTCCATATTGAGGAGCTCCTTATTGCTGAGCCCCTCCCTGTGGCTTTCCAGGACCTCCTCCGTGTCCTCCTCATCGACCATCCTGAAGCCCATCTCGTGCGACAGTTCAACAATTTCCTGTTGCATACACCGCACTGGCAGAGCTTGCACGCCCTCGGGGAAGCCGGTGAAGGAGTGGACACACTCTGGCCACGGCTTCCGCCATGCGCTGTTCGTGGTGGGCTGGCTAACTTCCCACCACTCTGCATTGATGTTCTCTATGGTGTGGTGTATATTATACCCTTTCCAGAATGTTTGCATTGTCGTCCTGTCGTCGCTATCACAGGCCCTCACCAACTGCCGTATAGTGCCACGGAGGTAATATGCCGTAAAAGTAGTGATCACCCCTTGATCCATGGGTTGCAACAATGACATGGTGTTGGGGGCAGGAACACCACTTCAGTGTTGGTTGTCCACTCCTTTATTGCAGGAGGGTGGCTAGGCGCGTTGTCTACCACCACAAGAAATCTGTTGGCGAAATTCTCCCTGGAGGCACACGTCTTGAGGACGCAAGAGGTGAAAATAGGACGAACAGATGTCAGAAGTCAGCCAGGCCTTCTTGTTAGACTTCCAGATCACCCCAAGATTTTCCTTCACGTACCCCACCAGAGACCTGGGGCTCTCGGATTGGTAGACAAGGAGCGGCTTCAACTTGAGGTTGCCCTCAGCGTTGCCCCCCAGCAGCAGTGTAAGCTACTCCTTCGAGGCCTTGAACACTGGCGTAGACTTTTCCTCCATTGCAGCTAATGTCTTTGAGGACATTCACTTCCAAATGAGCCCAGTCTCATCAAAATTCAACACCAGCTTTGCACTGTAGCCATCCTCCGCGATGATGCATTTGAGCTTGTCAGGAAACGCTGCTGCCGCCACAGTATCCGCACTCGCCCCCTCACCGTACATCTTCACGTGGTGCAGATTAGCGTGCCTCTTGAAGCAGTCAAACCACCCATGGCTAGCCTTAAATGTCTCGCTATCATCAAGATCCTGCATCACCTTAATTTCATCCCATAGTGAAAGAGCCTTGGTGCAAATAATCACCTGACTCATGGGTGCCTTCCTCCTGTTCTGGTCCTCCACCCACGTGCAGAGCATCTGCTCTACCTCCTTCATCGCAGGCTTTCTCTAGCAGATGATCTGGGAGACAGATAAGGTTGCAACCTCCCCAGCGGCAGCCTTAATGGCCTCCCTCTTCTTGATAATGGTGAAGACGGTTGACTGGACCAGGTGAAGAGCCGAGGTGATGGCACACGCATCCTTGCCTTTGTTGTGGCGCTTAAGAATATCTAGTTTCACTTCCAGAGACAGTTTTACGAACACACTTCGCGGGAACATCACCAGTACCAACACTAGCAGGCTGCTTACCACCCCGACTAGGGTCTCTGTTAGCACCACCACTAGCCCCACCATTTTCAGCACCCTTACCAGACATGGTCACACTTATTAGGCCAAAAGTAACACAAAGCATTCCACTCATGATTACTATCACTGCTTTACTCAAGGCACTGCTCGTACTCAGTTATGATGCACTACAATAGCGGCTTGCTTAACGTTGGTAATGCAACACGATGTGGGGTGGGCAAGAGTAAGAGAGTTCCTCACTCAGAGATGGCCGGTGCGAGAAGAATGACATGGGTGAGCGCGGGGTGAGCATGAGGTGAGCGATGGCTGTGGAGGTTGTGCGAGTGTTTCTGTGCATCCTGGGAGGTGGGCGGGCTCAGCTGGCTGCGGGAATGCGTGTGATTGAAAATTTTGGCCTATTGCCTGTGGATGCGATGTCGCAGGGCCCATTGTTAAACTGGGGTGCAGCCATTGTCCAGCAGGGTATGGTGGTACAGTATTTGTACCCCCATCGCTAAGCTGGGGTATCGCATCGAGGGGTATCATATATCAAGGTATACCTGTATTTGCAAGTAGCACTGCATCATCAGCATACAACAAATTTGAGATATTTCATCCATCACCATTCATTATCACTGCCATCCCTCTCTTCATTACTCGTGTTTTTACTTATCTCATCACCCCATCCATGTATACTGTGTATGGAACAACCTTGGGGACATCACACAATCTTGTCGCACACCCACATTGTTCGTGAACCATTCACTTACAGGCAAATGCTAATTTACCCTTAGACATACTTCACTATCATCATAAGAACTCTTGACGGCGCCTAGCAAATAACCATCTTCACCATGGGAGATGCTGTATGCTGATGATTTGGTGTTGATTGCAGAGAATGAAAAGGAGGCGGAGGAAAGATTTAAGAAGTGGAGAGATGGTATGGGGGACAAGGGCTTAAGGGTAAATACAGATAAAACAAAAGTGATGATATCTAGGGTTGGTGGCGGTACAATCAGAGGAGAGGGAGAGTGGCCATGTGCAGTTTGCCACAAGGGTGTGGGAAGTAATTCCATCTTGTGTAGTGTTTGTGATAAGTGGGTGCACAAGAGATGTAGTGGTATTAGAGGTAGACCGCGAGATGATGCTGATTTCATGTGTGCGGCGTGTCGGGGAGAGCAGATGGAGATTGTTAGGCGTGAGAGGGTTGAACTTGCAGGTGAGTTTCTTGAGTGTGTGGAGGAGTTTTGTTATTTGGGGGACATGTTATGTGCCGGAGGTGGGGCTGGAGTTAGCTTGGTTGGTAGGGTGAGAAGCGGTTGGAAGAAGTTCAGGGAGCTGTTGCCTCTCCTGACATTGAGAGGACTCTCCTTACGTGCTAAGGGGTCTTTGTATGCAGCATGTGTTAGGGGTGTGATGCTGTTTGGTAGTGAGACTTGGGCAGTAAAGGAAGAGGATATTCGCAGGTTTAAACGTACAGAAATGACAATGATTAGGTGGATGTGCACTGCGTCCCTGCGTGCAAGGCCTGGGGGGCGCTGGGTTTACGATGGAAAAGTTGAGAGGTAGGATGGGACTGAAGTGTATTGGTGTTGTGATGAGGAGAGGTAGGCTGAGGTGGTTTGGACATGTGGAGAGGATGGGGGATGATAATTGGGTACAGAGGGTGAGAGGTGTTAATATTGGGGGAGGGGTAGACCGAGAAAGACATGGGACGAGGTCTTTAAGTGTGACTTAAGGGTTAAGGGACTGAACAGGGAGGCTGCCAGGGATCGAGCAGCGTGGAGAGCCACCATTGTGACCAAGGCCGACGCATGCAAGCATGTTGGAGCCTTCAAAAACAAAAACGAAAACAAAAACCATACATATGCAGAACCTTCCACAATCCTTCTCTGTCTACATTGTCATATGCTTTTTCCAGATCCATAAATGCCATAAACAGTTTCTACTCATTCTCACACGCCTTCTGCACTACCCGTCTTACTGCAAATGTATGATCCACACATCCTCTGCCACTCCTAAAGCCACTCTTTCCATCACCCACTAGGACTTCTGATCTTTTTCTTCCTTTCTCTCTAATAATTCCTTCATATATCTTCTTTACCACACTTAGTAAATGTATACCACGATAACTCTTGCACTCACTTCGCTCACTTTTATTTTTGTATAGGAGTACAATCACAGCATTTTTCCACACTGCTGGCACAGTTTCTTTCATCCATGCCTTATTACATATCTCCAATAAGCATTTCATTCCACTCTCTCTGCTTCACTTAATCATCTCTGCATACACCTAATCATCCCCAGCTGCATTCCCATTTATCAGCCATGGCACAGCACTCTTCGCCTGTGCGAGTGTCATGTTTTCTGGTACTGCATTCCTCTGCATACCCCCAAAACCAACCATGTTTACAGCCGCTCTTCACGGGCAAGCCCGTGACCCCTGCTGTGCCCAGCCCTGGCTCCACATGACTGCCTCCCCAAGACAGGCCTTCAAGCTTCAAACCACAGCCCAGCACATCGGACACAGTGGAGTCGCCACTGGACTTGAGTTTGCGACTTTCTTCAGAATCGTCTGCAGTGGGTAGTCCATCACCACGCCCCAGCGACGCATCCCTCGGCTGCCTGCAACACCTACTCTCAGACTCTGACAGTGATTAATCAGCAAAAACTTGTCACTAGACCACATGTGGAGAGGATGGAGAGTGAAAGATTGACGAGGAGAGTGTATGTGAGTGAGGTGGAGGGGGCGAGAGGGAGGGGGAGGCCGAGGATGAGATGGAGGGATGGAGTGGAGAGGTATATGAGAGAGGGGGGTGTGAGTTGGGAGCGTGGTAGTGAAATGGCAGGGGACAGAGTGACATGGAGGCGATTTGTTTGTGGCCACCCCGTTCGGGATTGAGGCGTCTGGCAATAGATAGATAGATAGTGCAGTGTAAAAAAACAGAATGTGCAGTGTAAAGAACTAAGTTCAAAACTGGTGAGTTTCAAGTGCAGTGCAAGTGAGAAAAGAATCCACAGTGTTACAAAATTGGAATTCAGAGTGCCAAGGATTAAGTGCAGTGTGCTTCAAGAGCACTTTCACCACTGTCAGAGTCTGAGAGGAGGTGGGTTATTCCTTGCGACGACCTTGGACATGTTGTAAGTACCCAGGAAACTGCTAAATATTTTCCATACTCACCTCTAATTCCTCATTCTGTGGTTCCTTTTCATTTATTTCATGTTTTTTGTCCCTTATTGGTGTGTATAGAGTTGTTTAGGTGCTGTTTATGTCTGGTAGGGAATTACAGTAGCCTGTCAGCTGCTAAATATTTTCCATGCTCACCTCTGATTCCTCATTATCTGGTTCCATTTCATTTATTTCATGCTTTGTGTCCCTTATTGATGTGAATAGGGTCTGAAATAGGTGCTGTGCATGTCTGGTAGGTAGTTACAGTAGCATGTCAACTGCTAAATATTTTCCATATTCACCTCTGATTCCTCATTATCTGGTTCCTTTTCATTTGTGTTATGCTTTGTGTCACTTATTGGTGTGAATAGGGTCTTAAATAGGTGCTGTGCATGTCCGGTAGGGAGTTATGTAGGTGGTTTTCAGAGTTAGGTTGGGTTAGGGTCTGTAAGTACCGGTTCGTGTCCAAGTTCTGGACATGCCTTTGGCTCTATTATGTCGGGTCTTGGAGGGATTATTGTATATTATAACAAATGATTATTGTAGTGCAGGTCTAATACAGTACAGTACTACAATGGTAGTGAATACAGTTTAAAAACTGTTGGTGCCTGATATATCGGAAAAAGTCCGGGTTAGCAGGGGGAAGTCCGGATGTTGCTATTATTGGAATTTCACTTTTCGGAATGCCTTGGGCCCCAATTAGTCCGTTACAGTGAAGTTTTACTGTAATGGAAAGAGAGCTAATCCTTTCATGGCAGGAACAACTCTACTGTACTATATTATTGGACATACAACAGTTTTATTCAGCCAATCGATTCATAGAATATTGAAAGCTAATATTGCCATTACTGGCAACTCTGTCATAATTGGAGCAGCTGTGTTGTTCTGCTTCAGCAAATGTTCCATGATTTAATTCAGATGAAAGTGACTCATAGAAGCCTGAATGTGATAAAAAAAAAAAAGTGAGGACAGTTATGATAGAAACCAAGGCTCCTTGATTCAAAATTTTATAATCGGACATGAGCCAAAATCAGCAGTGCCCTCACTTCTGTAAGTCTGTAGCTAAAACTGCATAAATATTAAAGTGTACATACTGCAGTGAGTGGTTTCATCTCACCTCCAAAAATTTTGACTCAGATGATTACCGGTACCATCTATCCAACATCCAATCCTATGCCGCCCCATGAGGAATGTAGGAGGCTGGGCTAGACAAATTGGTCCCATCCCATTTGTGAAAAGGAGCCACTTGCTGGACTTCTGTTGGCCCTGCAGCCAGTGTTTAACACCTTTAGATGAAGTCCTGACCAGTCGAGGAAATTGCTTTAATACCAAGAAGAGTTTGGTCAAGGAGGTGACAAAACCAGTCTTTGAGGCAACAGAGGGCATCTTGAGCAGATTGGAGGTGCTGGAGATGAAAGTTTCTCTACCAGGGGTTGCCAACCAGTCTTAGACAGACATTTGCTGAGGTGCACAGAAAAAGCCTTGAAGATGGCAAGAAAGATTTAACAAAAGACATCCTCAAAGATGGTAAGAAAGACAACAGTCTCAGACAGACATTTGCTGAGGTGCACAGAAAGAGCCTTGAAGATGGCAAGAAAGATTTAACAAAAGACATCCTCAAAGATGGCAAGAAAGACAACAAAAGACACCCTTGAAGATGGTAAGAAAGATAAAACACATCATTTGAAATATGCAGTCATGTAAAAAGAAAACTTTATAACCAGCAGGTACTGGTTTTAAAATCAGTAAATGCTCAGACAAGTCCAGACAACATCAGAGACATTCTTGACTTGGTACCGGTTGTTAGCTGTACAAAGACTAAAGCTGATGGACTTGTAATGAACTTTCCTTCCGAGAAGGCTAGGAGTAAGGTAAGTGAGGTACTGAAACATAATTTTGGCTCTGATGATGTTTACTTTATATCTGAGCCAAGGAAACTGGTGCCAAAGATGACCATAGCAGTGCTCCCTCTCTCCCTAAATGACTCAGATATCATTCCTAGGATTTTTAATAAGAAAAACAAAATTAAGATGCTTGTGTAGAGTGGTTGCATTCTGAACTTTCTCTTTACAAATAGTGAGAGTGATCCCAAAATTGCTGTCTTAAAAATGTCTCCTGAAGTACGCTCCTTCATCATAGAACAAGACATTTACACCCATATAGGTCTCACGAGAAGCCGTGCTTTCGAGAGATTCTTGGTCGCTCAGTGGCATCACTTCCTGTCACACATTTGAGTGTCCTAGAATAAATGATGATCCCAGATGTGATGTTTGTGCTGAAGCCCTTAAATATAAAGATTGTAGCAGTAAAGAGTCTCCCAAATGCAGACACTGCACTTCCATAAGCCGCAGAGAAGCTGATATCAATTTTCAATCAGTTGCCAATTTTACATCTAGTAGAGAGTGTCCAGTTATGATTTTCCACAAGAAACCTGGTTGTATGAATCCAGTGAAATATTGGTCAGTGCTTTGCCTAAGCCATATTGTATAATGAGTACAGTTGACCCTCACTGTAACGAACCCTGGTATAGCGGATATCGGAATTAACGGATATCACGAAGGCCACTGGACTTTCATCGGCTATAAAGAACAGTGTCCATTGAATGGGGCGCAGTGGGTTTCAGTACATGCGTTTCCTACCTATTTTACTCCAGCCTGGTCTGAAATTGCCATATCCCTGTCATGATTGCTGAATTGTAATAAGAGACTAGAGTACTGTAATACTATACTGTACTAGGCATGAAGAAATGCTATGGCAATTTTTTTTTCTTTTTTTTGCAGATGAACAGAGGAAGGAAAACACACAAAAATTAATTCATTCATAAAAAGATCTGTAACAGTTGGACTTTAACTGCTGTAGGTTGAAGTTTGGGGGAAAACTCTTCTGGCTACTGAGTTCCAAAGAGATGCAGTTCGGGGAATAAAAGAATAAGCAATAAGGATGTGAAATATGCAGCAGAAGGGCAAAATTATGTGCCAAGTTGGTGTAAAATGGTTATAGACTAATTTACATTTTGAGTATTAGAATATGCAATTGTACTCATTTATTTTCAAACATGTGCTTGAAATCCTACATCAGGGGGGACCCCCAGATATACAGTAATGGATTATCAGTGTGAGTGTTCACCATCCCCTTACTCGTTGTAGTGCTGCTCTCGGGTGACTGCCCTTTCCTCTCTTCCTTCATTCCTTCCATCCTCTTCTTTCCTTCCTTCCTCTTCTGTCTTTGTTTCCTTCATTCTGTCTATGGGTGACTACATTGAGTGACAAGCCAAATTGTCTCCTGTATACCAGGAAACCATGTACAGTATAGTACTGGGTGGTAACCATCTAACCAAATTATGGCACCTGGTGGTTTAGTATGTAATTAAGGCACTCCAATTGAGCCTGTGCAGGTTAATGGTTGGGGTTTATTGCTCATGCAGTGCCACTCAGTGATGAGTGAGGCTGGTCACTCATCTTAGATGTCAGGACCAAGTTGCCTAGCCCCAGGCTCCTATGCTCCTCATGGGGCAACACAGGATTGTATGATGAATGAATGAATGAATCAGCTCTATAGGATCTGGCTTTGCCCCGACTAGTTGATTATAGCAAGGGTCTACTGTATTCCCAGGCCTGCTGCTGACCTTCCAGGTGTAGATGTAGCACTCCTCTACTCTGTGGCATACATGAATGTTTCTTACATGAATTCAGACCTCATCCAATCATCATTTGAATTTATGGAAGTATTAATGAATTTCCATCAACAAACTATTAGAATTGCAATTGTTTAATGATCTTGTAGTCCAAGCACTGATTGATGTTTCATAGAAGAGATTGGTCATTTTCTCAAAGTATTTTCTTTTAAATCTGGTGGACTGGATGTTTGTGGTGCTTTCATTTATTAGATCGATAACTTGCTGTTGAAACCTTTCTCTGCCAAATTCCTCGAATTAATTAGCCAGAATATTTTTTTTTTTTTCGTGCTCATCAATCATCTCACATCTTGTGATATGTCCTTGATTTTGTCTTATCCCCTGTTGCTTGCAGTGGCATATTGGATGTTGAAGTTGGTTGGTTAATCCTTTCATCAAAGATCATGCTTTGATCACTTATGATCTTGAAATCCTGGAACCCCCTTCTCATGAAATGGTTATTAGGTTCAGAAATTATAGGAATATTGACCACGATCAGATTTGTTGCAAAGTTGATCAGTGCTTAAACTGCACTAATACATCTGATCTGTCTTCTGATGATTTGGTTTATCTATCTGTCAATCTATAGCCAGACTACATAATCCAGTAAGAGGTGGCCATTTGTCTTGAGTTAGTTGTTTTACGGATAGGGACACTAACCCTCCACCAACCCACTCACTAACACATAGGGAACACGTATGGGTTGGTTATTTGGTTACCACCCAGCGTTGTAAATTATTTCCTGGCTGACAGGAAACCATTAGGCTTGTCACTCAATGTAAAGCCACCTGAAATGGAAAGAAGAGTAATAAAAAGTGACAGGAAAGATTGGAGAAATAGGAAGAGAGGAGGGAGGAAAGATGGGAGAAATAGGAAGAGAGGAGGGAAGATACAGGAAAAATAATGATAAAGTTGAAGGAAGAAATATGCAGCACTACATCAAGTGAGTGAATTTACTGAGTACAGTAATCTCTCTACTATCCGGACGTCCACTATCAGGATACATCACTATTTGGACATCTTAGGTTGTCCAAACCCTGAAATGCCCAAAAATTCGAAAAAATCCGAAAAAAAATCCGATTTTTTCCGACCGCGTCAGTTTGAATTTCCCGCTCGCGCCGACTAGCTCCCTTTCCGCCAAATTTCCCTCCTACTAGTTCTGTCTCAACTCCCATGAACAATGGACGGCTGTCCGATCCTTTGTGGTATTTTCGTTCTTGTTTAAATAATCAAAAGTCACAGTGCTAAGGATTAAGTGTAGTTAAACACTGGATTACTGGACATGCTTCAAGAGCAATTATGACCATTGTAAAAACCTTAGAGATGGGGGTAAACAACAATCATGGACTGTAAGTAAACATTGTCAACTGCTAAATATTTTCCATAATAATTTCTAAATCCTCATTCTCTGGTTACATTTTATTTACTTCATGCTTTGTGTCCCATATTTGAGTGCACAGGCTGTGAAAGAGATGATTTTCTCAGTGATTACCATGTCTCTTACTTACGTTCACTATCTAGTCAACTGGTGAACATTTTTGCTCCACACACCTCTAAATCATAATTTTTCTGGTTACATTTTATTTACTTCATGCTTTGTGTCCCATATTTGAGTGCACAGGCAGTGAAAAGGTGATTTTCTCAGTAATAATCATGTCTCTTCCTTACGTTCATTATGTAGTCAGCTGGCGAACACCCCTGCCTTACTTACCTCAAAATCATAATTTTGGGGTTAAAATTCGATTAATTCACGCTCTGTGCCAATTACTTATGTGAATGGGGTCTTAATTAAGTGCTATGCATGTCCGGTAGGGAGTTAGGTAGGTGGTTTTCTGATTTAGGTTAGGTTAGGTTAGGGTCAAGAATGACCGGTGCTGTTGGTGAACAGTGAGCACCTTTGCCATACCTAACTCTTTTTCTGGTAACAATTTATTTATTTGATGCTTTGTATCCCATATTTTAGTGCATAAGATATGAGAAATGATGATTTTCATAGTGATTGCCACGTCCGATACTTACTTACACTAAGCTGCCAACTCGTGAACACCCCTGCCTTGCTCACCTCAAATTCATCATTTTGGGGTTAAAATTCAATTAATTCGTGCTTTGTGCCAATTATTTATGTGAATGGGGTCTTAATTAAGTGCTATGCATATCCAGTAGGGAGTTAGGTAGGTGGTTTTGTGATTTAGGTGAGGTTAGGTTAGGGTCAAGAATGACCGGTGCTGTTCGTGAACAGTGAACACCTTTGCCATACCTAACTCTTTTTCTGGTAACAGTTTGTTTATTTGATGCTTTGCATAAGATGTGAGAAATGATCATTTTCATAGTGACTGCCACATCCGATACTTATTTACACTAAGCTGCCAACTCATGAACATCTTTGCCTTATTTACCTCAAAATCATCATTTTTGGGTTAAAATTCGATTAATTCATGCTTTGTGTCCATTATTTAATGCATATTGTGTGAGAAACGGTGATTTTCATAGTGATTTTCATGTTTGATACTTACACTTGCTGGCAAGTTGTGAGCACCTATGCCTTACTCACCTCTAAATCATCATTTTTTGGTTAAAACTCAGTTAATTCATGCTTTGTGTGCATTATTTATGTGAAAGAGGACTTAAATAAGTGCTATGCATGTCCGGTATGGAGGTAGGTAGGTGGTTTTCTGATTCAGGTTAGGTTAGGTTAGGGTTATGAGTGACCAGTGCTGGAGCTTCAGGGCAACTATCTGGACAAGACCACTGTCCAGACATGCCTTTGGCTCTATTACATCGGATTGTGGAGGGATTACAATAATAATGAGCTTAAGTCTGTTTTTGACCATCATCATTCTGAAGTAGTATAGACAATCATTCTGCATGATGCTTCATGATTTGGTCCATCTATCAGTTCTCTGTATAGACAGTATAGGAAAGCTGTGAATGGCTCTTGCAACAGACCGAACTGACTTGATTGCACTATATATCTGTGAGAAGAGATGTTGTTCGCATTGCAAAAGTCCCAGAATTGTAATATTACCAAAATAAGGTTTATTTGTGTGGTGGTGATCAAAAAAGGCTGGCTGCAGTTATAAATACTGTAATCTGGTTGGTCAGAATATGACTGTTAAACCAACGTTTATTCATTGCAGACAAGGTGTTTCATATGTGAAATGAATTGGATAATATTTCTTTCTTTGTGGAATTTTCAGTTGAATTCCAGTACACAGTTCACAAGAGGTCATGTGCATACATCATTTAATCCATTGGATGTTAATACGGTTAAATACTGTATTATACAGTACGACTGCAAGCAGCACGATTCCAGTTTTCACTAATTCCAATTTGGGCAGCAACATAAACCATACCCTGTATCAGTCAACATGGTAACTCCACCTGTTAGTGGGGCAGAATTCTTACTGGAGGGACCCCATTCTTTGCCAGTTGAATAGAGGTCAGAATCATCTGCCGGAGCATAGGTAAACATTTCTGAGAAAGTGGGTGAGGAATGCAAATTTCTTGTGTATTTCATCTTTTACTGAATTTTTTTTTCACTGTTTCCTCTTATACCCTTTGGATGTGACTCAAAAAGGAATAAGAGAGAGAGGTCCAGAAGTAACAGGAACATTAAAGGAAAGGAAAAGGAACGGGGAGAGAGAGAGCGCAAAAACACATATCCTTTCTGGCAGATGAACAGAGCTCAGAATTGCCTGTATTGGCTTTGTGTAAACATTATCTTGGTGAGATGTGCAATTGTTGTGTTTACTTCCTTTTTTACTGAATTTTCTTGTATTGTTTTCTTTCATAACCTTGGTATCTGACTCATAAATGAATAAATGAGAGGAATAGACAGGAGTAAGAAAGGGATAAGAAGAAGAAAAAAAAAGAAGGAAAGTGGAAGAAAAATAGTTCTGGTCGTGGGAGTAAATAATTTTCAAGAAGATCAGAGGAGGGACTTTGGAAAAATTCTGGAACATTTTGAAACCCATTTGTCCTTATAACATGGGTTTCAATGTATCCATCTACATGGTTTCCATTTGCATGGCAGAATACCCAGGCCCATTAACTGTTGCTCAGGGGGGCATTGTATTAGAGACCTTAATCAAGCATTTTGTTTACTTAATCCATTTAATCTCTTAGTTGCCAGATGTGTACAAACATGCAGCAGACTGTTTGCAAAATAGTAATTACCATATTTTGCTGCATATAAGATGCACTTTTTTTTTCTCAAAATTACCTTGAAATATCCCCATGCAATCTGGAGACCAGACTAGACAGGTTACACCTTGGCTCCATTTTGAAGAAACTCTTTAGCAGATGATCATCTCACTCCTTGGCATTCACAGGTAGTTTCTAGAGTATAAAGTATGTTGATTTCATTTTTGTTTCATTTCTGAAGGCTCCAACATGCATGCATGGGTTGGCCTTGGTCACCTAATGGCAGCTATCCATGCTGCTCGATCTCTGGCAGCTTCCCTATTTAGTCCCTTAACCCTGAGGTCACACCCAGTGATCTTGTCCCGGGTCTTTTTCTGTCTGCCTCACACCACCTTACCCCCAACATTAACACCTCTTACTTTCTGCACCCAGTTATCATCCCCCATCCTCTCCACATGCCCAAACCATCTCAATCTACCTCTCCTCATCACAACACCAATACACTCCAGTCCCATCCTACCTCTCAACTCTTCCATCGTTAACCTAGCCCCCCAGGCCTTGCATTCAAGGATGCACTGCACATTCACTTAGCCATTGCCATTTCTGTATGTTGGAGCCTGTGAATATCCCCTTCCTTTACTGCCCAGGTCTAACCACCATACAGCATTACATTCCTAACATGTGCCACATGCAAAGATCCTTTAGCATGGAGGGAGAGCCCTCTCAGTGTCAGGAGAGGCAACAGCTCCCTGAACTTCCTCCAGCCACACCTCACTCTAGCCACAGAGGTAGCTCCTGCCCTACCTCCAGCACATAACATGTCTCCCAAATAACAAAACTCTTCTACATACTCAAGAGACTTGCCAGCAAGTTCAGTCCTTTCACGCTTGGCACTCTCTACATGCTGCCCCAGACACAGCGCACACATAAAGTCAGCGTATCTTACAGTCTTCCTCTAATACCACTGCATTTCTTATGAACCCATTTATCACAAACACAACACAAGATGGAATTATTTCCCATGTCCTTGTGGCTTTTCTCTGACAGTACAGCCTCCAGCCCTAGATACCATCACTTTTGTTTTATCTGCATTTACTCTTAAGCCCTTCTACCCTATATCATCTCTCCACTTCCTAAATCTTCCTTCCACCTTCCTTTCATTCTCTGCAACCATCACCAAATCATCAGCATACAGCATCTCCCATGGGAGTCCATTTCTGAAGTCACATGAGAGGGCTTTAAGTACCATGATAAACAAGGGGCTCAAGACTGACCCCTGATGCATACCAGCATTCACAGAGAACTCATCACTCAAAACTCCATTCACCCCTAGCTGGGTGCGAGGACCCACATACATGGCCATAATGTTCCTAACCAGCCACTTTTATTATAAAAAATTACATTCACTTGTGCATATACTCAGCAGATTTTAGAAACACATAAGTTAAAAAACACTGAACACTCGTGGTTTGTTAACAACTGGCTATGTGACAGTCTAGGGATTTAGTGATATAGCAGTTAAGGATTTTAGCAGTTTAGCATCTGTTGTACACCCTAAATTATAGCACACATTTTGGAGAACCTCGAAGGGCCCAGTACCTGCCCAGGGCCCCAACCAATGGGCAGATTCACATGACCATGTGGAATGTGAGTTGTGTGAATGAGAGTAAGGTGGAAGTGGTGATTGTGTTCAAGAGTGCAAGATATGCCGTGATGCCATTGTGTAAAACAAAGATGAAAGGGTGTGAAATGGAGGAGTGGGGGGTGTAAAGTGTGTAAGGTCAGGCATGAGTGGGCGAGGAAGATGCAAGGAAGGAGTTGCTTTGTTGATGAATGAAGTGTGGCAGAGTGGAATGAGAGATTACAAATGTGTCAGCTCGAGATGTTTGAGAAGGTAAAAGTGGCAGTGATTGTAGTGTATGCATCATGTGAGGACAGGAGTGAGGCAGAGAAAGACAGGGTTTGGGATGAGCTGGATGAAGCAGTAGGAGAAATGCCCAGGAGTTATAAAGAGATTGTAATGGGCGATATGAATGGTAGAGTAGTCATTGGTCCTGTGAATGATGTACTGGGTAATAATGGAGTATCAGGAGAGAATGATAATGGAAAGCGACTGAGGGACATGTGTCAGGAAAGGAGGTTGTGCATCTGTAATTCTTATTTTAAACACAAAGATGCACATAAATATATGTGGTACAGAGGGAATGGAGATCATGTTGAAAGGAGCCTGATTGATTACATGCTTGTAGAGAAATCAGCGTTGGGTTGTGCTGCTGATACGAGGGCAGCGAGAGGATGGTGCAGAGGGTTGTCAGATCGTATATATTGTGGTGTGCAAGATGAAGCTGAGAGGAGTGAGGTGGACCAAGAGAGAAAGGAGCTGTCAGGGAGAGAGACTGGAAGAGGAGGAGTTGAGGATTAAATAAATGGCAGATGAATACAGAGCCAAAGTAGGGGAGGAGTTGGAATCAGTTGATTGTAATGAATTGGATCTGGACAGCTTGTGGAATGCATATAGGGATTGCCTGGTTAGGGATGCTAAAGCAGTGTGTGGTGTGGCAAGAGTAACAAC
The DNA here is from genome assembly GCA_018397915.1 of Birgus latro. Taxonomy (NCBI): domain Eukaryota; kingdom Metazoa; phylum Arthropoda; class Malacostraca; order Decapoda; family Coenobitidae; genus Birgus; species Birgus latro. Next base: position 17,066 of record JAGKTI010007020.1, read on the forward strand.
AATGAAGAAAGGTACGGCATGGTGGGATGAAGAGGTTAAGAGAGCAGTGGACGAAAGGAGGAAGAAGTGGTTAGAGTGGATACAGCACAGGGGTTCAGTTGAAATAAGAGATGAAAATATTGAGATTAAGAAGCAATTAAAGAGACTAGTGAAGAGGAAAAGGAGGAGGTAATTGATGATCTAGGAAGAAAAATGAATGCAAATTGCTCTAAAATTAGAAAGTTATTCTGGAAAGAGGTGCATAAATGTAGAAATGACAGTGGAAAGAAATATGAAAGTGTAAAGGATGTAAGTGGTAGATTATTAACCCATGGGGATGAAGTAAGGACCAGATGCAAAGAATATTTTGAAAGTCTGATGAATGGGAAAGGAGAGAGCAAAGCGACTGTTAATATGATTGGTTTGGGGGTTGTATAGAGAAGGAATGCAGTGCCAGGAAAGGTGTCACTCGCACAGGTGAAGAACACAGTGAAGCTGCTGAAAAATTGGAAAGCAGCTGGGGTTGATGAGGTGCATGCAGAGATGATTAGAGGCCCTGCACGCCACAAGGGGCAAAGCGCCATACCAGTTGAAGCCTGTTCTTCTCCACTACCTGCTCTCTCAAACACTACCCTATGACTGCACAAAGTCGCTTTGCTCATTTCTAATTAGTGCAGTAAGGGTGAAAGTCTGAAATGAGCAAAGCAACTTTGTATAGTCATAGGGTAGTGTTTGAGGGAGCAGATATTGGAGAAGAACAGGTTTCATCTTGTATGGCGCTTTGCCCCTTGTGGCGTGCAGGGCCTCATTAGGTGTAGTGGAGAGAGCGGAATGAAGTGCTTGTTGGAGATATGTAAGAAGGCATGGATGAGTGAAACTGTGCCAGCAGAGTGGTAAAAGGCTGTGACTGTACCCCTGTACAAAAATAGAGGTGAATGAAGTGAGTGCAAGAATTATCGTAGCATAAGTTTATTGAGTGTAGTAGGGAAGGTACATGGAAGAATTATTATAGAGAAAGTAAGTTAGATATCAGAAGTCCTAGTAAGTAATGAAGAGAGTGGCTTTAGGAGTGGTAGAGGATGTGTGGATCAAATATTTGCAGTGAAATAGATAATGGAGAAGGCTTGTGAGAAGAACTATAAGATGTTTATGGCATTCATGGATCTGGAAAAAGCATATGACAAAGTAGACAGAGAAGGATTGTGGAAGGTTTTGCACATGTACGGTGTAGATGGTAAGCTGCTAGGTGCCGTCAAGAGTTTTTATGATGGTAGTGAAGCACATATAAGCGTTAATGGGCATCTAAGTGAATGGTTTACGATCGGTGTGGGTGTGTGAGAAGGATGTGTGATGTCCCCATGGTTGTTCAATATATGTATGAATGTGGTGATGAGAGAAGTAAGAACGCGAATAATGGAGAGGAGGATGGTATTGGTAATGAATGGTGATGGATGGAATATCTCAAATTTGTTGTATGCTAATGATCCAGTACTACTTGCAGATACCGGACAAGAACTTGGTAGACTAATGCAGAGTTTAGCTGATATCTGTGAGCATTGTGCCTTGAGAGTAAATGTAGAAAAGAGTAAAGTGATGTTTATTTAGAGGGAAGGTATAGAAGTTGACTCCCAGTGCAATGTTACAGTGAATGGAGAGAGACTGGAATTGGTGAGAGTTCAAATACCTGGGTAAAGTGATAGAAAAGAGAGGAAAGTGTTCAAAAGAAGTGGAAAGTAGAGTGACACAAGGAAGAGAAGTAGCTTGTGCATTGAAGACCTTGATAAGAAACAGAGGCTTGAGTGTTGCAACTGCACGATGCTTACGTGGAGTGTTAGTGCCAGTTTTAACGTATGGATGTGAGACCATGGTGTGGCATGAAAATGAAAAGTCAAGAGCAAGAGCAGTGGAGATGGGACTGCTGAGGAATGTATGTAGAGTACAAAGAGTGGATAGGATTCGAAATAATGTGATTCGTGAAAGATGTGGTGTGAGGAAGTCTGTGGACACCAGTATCAAAGAGAGTATACTGAGATGGTATAGTCTTTTGGAGAGAATGGATAACAGTAGAGTGGTGAAAAAGGTATATCTGAGTGAATTTGAAGGAGGGAGGAGGTGGGGTAGGCCAAGGAGAAGTTGGAGGGATATGGTGGATGAGTGTGTGAGGAACAGAGGTTTGGAAGTTGGTGAGGCTAGGGGACTGACAAGAGATTGAACTGGCTGGATGAATATTGTGAAGAGAAGAGCATGATCAGGGATTTGACATCACTTTTCAACGTGACAGTGTCCGGATTGACTCTATCGGATACGTTTATGTGAAGCAACAGCGTGGTGAATGTTTTTGGCTTATCAGATAGAGCTAGGATTCTGAGGGCTTGAATGATGAGTGAATGGAAGCATGGCCCATTGGAGTGGGCAAATTTGGGCTGTCTGGACATTGCTACTCCTCACTTTGCCCTCGGGTGGGAAAGGAGATCCAGATGATAATAGTGATGATAATGTAAGTTTTCATTTCTATCAACTAGATTTGATCTTCTCTGCCAGTCCAAGTGCATACTGAGTTGATGTATAAGTTCATCTTAGAGTGAGGGGTGGAGTGTTAGGAGTCAAATGAGGCATAAATTGGTGGGCCTCTGCCATATACACGACTGTGAGAAAGGGTGTTGTGATAAATCTGCTGAACAGCACTGCTTTAGTAATCATCAGTTCACTAGTAAATACTCAAGATTTATTTCTTTAGTTTATTTTTCCATGCGATTGGTACGTGTTTACTGTATTATTTGCAACCCAATGGAGTGGTGAGTGAGGGGTGGAGTGATGGTAGTCAGGTGAGGAATAAGTTTTTTTTTTTTTAAATTTATTTATTTATTTATTTTTTTTATGTGTCCGACTCTGGGCATAGGCTTCATAGCCTGCTGTCAAGGCCCAGCAGTCCTCCTACATACCATACACCTCTACATGTCACCACTTCGGCACTAACACCCACCGTCCATATTGAATACAGGCTAGGGCTGTCTCATACAGAACTGGTGTATTGGTATTAGCGGGGGTATTTTTACAACATGTCGGCGAGTCTTCTGGTAGATAAGTAAAGCTTAATTTAACGAAATTCAGATCCTCAAACTGTTCCCTGCACCAGCGAGGATTTGAACCTGGGTCCGGTAGGACTGCAAGCCAACTCTCTACCGATCGAACCACTGCCTCCCCATGGCTGTATACACAGCTGTAAGCAAGGGAGTCATGATAATTCTGCTGTACAACACTTCTTTCCAAATTTTTTTCTGTAGTTTATTTTTCCATCCATCAATCCATCCTCCAATCCTATGTTGCCTCCTGAGGAGTGTAGGAGCCCAGGGCTAGGCAAGTTTGTCCTGACATTTAAGATGAGAGTGACCAGCATCACTCATCCCTGAGTGGCATTATGTGAGCAGTAAACCCCAACCACTCCTTAGATATAAACCTACACCAGCTCAATCCGATTGGAGCACCTTAATTACCCACTAAAAACTACCAGGCACCATAATTTGGTTATATGATTACCACCCAGCATAGTAAATGGTACCCTGGTGTACAGGAGACCATTTGGCATGTCACTCAGTGTAGAGTCACCCATAGGCAGAAGGAAGAGGAAAGAATGAAGGAAAGAAGGACAGAGGAGGAGGGAAGGAAGAGAGGAAAGGGCAGACACCATAGCAGCACTACATTGAGTGAGTTGATGATGAGTGCCTCCACCTACCACCATGTTTTATGAATAAAGTAGCAAATACAGTAATTTTTAGCAAAGCGAACTTACTGTGTGCATTGTGCACTACTGCAGGGCACTGCAGTCGTGTGTTATGCCTATGGGGTGTTTAAAAAGAGGTTATGTTTCAAATGGAATTGTATGTGTGGCAGTGGATACGAGTGATATTGAATATACCAGAGGTCGGCAACCCGCAGCTTTCATCCCTCTTCTGTGGCTCCCTTGGCTTTGAGAGGGCGAGCTCACTTGGGGAAAAAAATAATGTGAATAAGTAATGGCCATTTAACCCTTTCGCGCACGGTAAGTTTTATTAAGTTTCATGGCTCACGATTTTACTCCCTCGCGCGCTCCACTGGCATCCGGCGGTGTGCAAATTACACGTATTCTTGCCTCATTTTCGCCACCCGAACCTCAAAATGTTGCCCTGAAACTCACATCATCTTATTTGCCGATGTTTGTTCTAGCTGATAAGCCAAAAGAAAAACCAGAAAAATACGAATAAAAGTACACTACGCTGCCGTGAATAAACATTTTGGAACGTTGATCTCACTTCCCAACATCGTCGTTCGAGTGTTTTCCATCATACAGAAAAATGTTATTATAAGTTTTGATAGAGAATTTCATTGGCTTTCTAATGAGGTATGTCCGGTTGTGATGCGATTTGTAGTTTTCGAGAAAATAACCAAAAACTAAAAGCCATTTTTGTAAAAAAATTGATTTTTGTTCAGGGAGGGAGGTATACTGCAGAAGTTTTCTCGCACACCTTATGTGCTTATTACATAATCTTATGTAGAATTTCCAAAGCTTTCTCCTGATACCTTTTTGTTTTGATACGCCTCATAGTTTCCAAGTAAATCGCAAAAAACTACAGGGTACTCGTGGCCACGGTGCACTTTCGTCATGCGCTCACAATAACCACCTACGTAACCACAACTTTTCATTAGAGAAATTGCATAGTTATGTCCTGTACATACGTAGAATTCACTGATCTTTATCATGGTTCTTACAGGAAATCGATACGTTCAATAATTTTGGAGTAAATGGACGACAAAGATAGAACACTCTTCCTCGCCTGCAAGCGAGATAAAAACACTCAATTTCCCTGCCTCACGAATACTTACATATTTTCGCTTGTTACGTTTTATTATTATTATTATTTTTTACTCAAATTATACACGTGAAATATCATAAGCTCTTTGATAGTGCTTTCAGTAACTCAACATTTCCACTAGTCTTTTTGCTAGGTACTGATACAAAAGCTGAACTTTCTTCCATCTCATATGTGTATATGTAAAAAACAATACTTATTTGTGAAAAAAATATAGAAACGTAGAAACAGGTCAGTGTACAAATCAACAAAATATGGATAACTCACTTGCTCCAGAGGTGTTGAGCTGCTGCGAGGAACTTGAAGGAATAGAAGATGAGTTAGGTAGTGTGTGAGTTGTGTGTGTGTGC
>JAGKTI010007020.1:26802-38443 GCA_018397915.1 Birgus latro
GTTCACCACTACCCTTCCTTCATCATTCTTCACACACTGCTCGCCTACAATGTCCCGATTATCTCTCTTCACCTGATTTGCCACCCTAAAAACCATATTTTTCCTTCCTTCATGATTTAGATTATCAAGTAAAAGTCTCTGTGACTCAGACTTCGCCCTGTATACCTCTCTTCTAGCCCTGCGCTTGGCAGCCAAGTACTCCTCCCTGTTACCACCCTTCTTCCATTCCCGAAAAAGCCTTCTTTTCTCCTTAACTGCAGCTTCTACACCCTCATCCCACCACCAAGTCACTTTATGTCTTGGTGGGCCCCCTGTCCAACCGCACACTGCATCGGTAACTCTCAAGAGGCTGTTCTTAAGGGCTCTATACTGTTCATTAACGTCTCTATCTACGGCTTCCTGTTCAGCCACCACTCTCCTCATCTCACTATAAAAGGCATCCCTTACTGATTGGTGTCCCAGCTTCCATATTTTCCTCCTAGGTACATATGTCCTCCTTCTCGTCATTCGTTCCTTAAGCACCATGTCACAAATCAACAGTTTGTGCTGCTGCACACACTCCTCGCTTCCTATAACTTTAACATCCCTCACTAATCTCCTATCAACCCTCCTGACCAGAAAATAATCTATCTGACTACTATTTCCCCCGGACTCGTACGTAATCAATCTACTCATTTTTCTAAAATGTGTGTTGCACACAATCATGTCAATAGCCTCCCCAAACTCGAGTATTCTTTCCCCTTCCGCATTCCTCACACCATATGCACATTCTCCATGGACTCCTTCATACCCTTGAGCTGCTTCACCAACATGACCATTTAAATCCCCTCCCAGAACCACTACCTCATCATCACCCATACCACTTACTACGCGTATTAAATCATCCCAAAATCTATCCTTCTCTGCGACATCCAATCCTACCTGCGGAGCATATGCTGATATAACTGAAACCATCACCTGTCCGTTCAAAATTTTCACTACTATTATCCTATCACTTACTCTCATGACATTCATGACATACTCCACCCATTTCTCCGCAACCAACACACCCACACCCCCATATCCGTCAGTTCCCCCCTGCCAAAACAGCTTATAGTAGCAATCCTTCCCAGCAATCTTTCTGGCTGATCCACCCCTGTACCGAACTTCCTGCAAACAAGCCACATCCACCCACCTCCTACTAAATGCCTCAACAACTTCCCTCGCTCTTCCCCTCAAACTTCCCACATTCCATGAGCCCACCCTAAACCCCCTGGGTGATTTGCTGTCGTCAGGCTTGCTTTGATGCTTGTTATTGTACTTAGTCATAGTCGGTAAGATAAAGGGGGGTAAACATTCCAAAGGCCCAGCCCACTGCATAGTCCTAGGTCCAGGCAATGGATCTGGGACGCCTAGCCCACCAGCTTACTAGTGGCTGTGGTAGTGGCCTCGGGGCACCCTGCCAGGACACCTGCAGGGACACCCTCCAAGCGCGCCTTGGCACTGCAACTGCCCCGCCATTATACACCCACTGATAGGGCAGCCTCCTGGGGCGCTACTCCCAGGTTCGGGCCCCTCTCTATTGAGCGGAAGCGGCAGCCTGGGAACCGCAATGCCCTGTACCCTCTAGCACAGGTTCGAGCCCCATCTCGCCCCGGACCCGTGATCTATGCTGGCGGAACCCCTGTCAAGCCTCCCCCCGAAAGTCCGCCACTAGGTAGTGGGGGCAAAGTTTTCTGGCCACATGCCCTTGCTGCCGTCAACCCCTGTAACATAGTGGGGTACGTTGTGTGATATGTAAAGTGCCTGTGGTGTAGTGCATATGATAGAGGAAATGTTTGGGAGAGCATGCTGGTCTACTCTCCATGTTACTGTCACACTGAAAAGGTCAGCAAGGGGGGATGATTAGGTAGCTAGTGAAAGGAGCTCCAGCTCTCCCTATCACCAGCATTCCATTCCCCTCGGGAGTACAGGTACCCTGTTCGGCCCGTGCTACAGCCTCCTCCTACAAGTTAGTTGTTTTTACGGGGTGGGGCACTAACCCACCACCAACCCTTTCAGTCGCCTCTTATGACAAGCGGGGATACTGGGGGAGAATTCTTGAAACCCCCTACCCCCAGGGGTATATAATGCCATATATGTGTCGCTGTGTGGCGTATTTTCTTGTCTCTGATTATTACGTAACTTTCCGCTGTCTGTCAGTGCACACAATATTTCTCAGTGAACACTCGCTGCACTATTTTATACGTATATTTCACACTGAACCATATACAATATAAAACACTACCACATGATTCCATCCCAGCCTCTTCTTTTATTCCCTTCCCTACTGTATGGCGTAAGAGACCGCCTGTTCCCTTAGCAACTAATGTATATGTCTATGTATCTCTATGGCATAACATAATGCTTGCTATGGTAGGTCAGCTATTTCACTAATCCAGGCACTATATGTTTCACAGATATAAGTAATGGCTTCACTATAAGGGTAAAATACATCATTTTATGGGCAGGGTGAGTGGAAACCCCGCTATAACAAACCAGACTCTGCCTCTAGGCCTAACGGCTGATAATGGGCCCTAATGCTTTACAAACAATATATCTTTGTTCAGTAGACACAATCACTTCACAGTATAGTCAAAAACACTGTACAATCACAATATTTCAATAATGGCTTCAGCCTCGAGTGGGAGGGGGAAAATGGCGGATTTGAAGGGACAACACAACACAGCACGACCCTGCTGTCTGGCTGCTAGTGGAGCACTGAGATTCTATCACTACGTACAGGCACATAGGAGTCATTGCAGCGTTGCTAAAGTCTTACCTCGGGAGAGACATGTGGCTGCTAGAACGCTGCAAAATTTGACGCAAATCGACCGAAAACTTATTTTTTGGATAATTTTTCTCGCGTTTTCACGTGATTTGAGGTCCTGTGCTTTGGCACACCACACCGCATGAAACGCAAATTGCGGTCCCGTGCGCTAAAGGGTTAATTTAAATTGATTTTTATTTTATTTATTTAGTTTTATTTTTGTTGTAATAGTTATTTTTTTGGAGATTGAGGTGTTCTTGTGACATTAAAATAAAACTTGTTTTAGTATTTCATCGATCAAAATATGCGTCATGCCCTGTATGCGACGCCTGTTGCCGCCAGACAAGTTGTTACAAAATGCCGTTTATATCGGCCGGGTGGTGGCTTAAGACCTGCGCTTTCCGCCCAAGTGTGGTGTGAGGAGGGAGCGGAGTGGTGGTCACCCCACACGCTGTTGAGTGAAGTTCAGGCGCAGAAATCACATTAACCAGGTGAAAGGAATAATTTAATGAGCTATTATTTTGAAAATGTATATTTTTATATCAGACCTTGAAATGATGTAGTTGTGTTTCATTTTCAAGTTGACAGTTGACTTGTGTATGCCACGTGAGGAAATTAAAGAACTGAAATAAACATCAATCAAAATAACATAAACTGGCATTTCTTGTTTGCCCTTTATGCTGCAGCTGTATGATTTTACAATGTCGGTGCATGCAAATTTCTTTTAAGTTAACAAAAATCCTCAAATAAGGGAAGGACTCAAACAGGCCTGCATTGAATATTTTAGTTGAAAAAAATTTTATAAATGCCAGTGTCTTTTTTTTTTCTTTCAGAGTTCAAAAGAATTTGGTGTTTTGCATTGTTAAAAATGGAAAATAAAAGTCAGTTGTTTTCTGTTTATAGTTTATTAATTTCATAAAAGCCACACACTATAGTTCTCATATATGAAGCATAACTTTAAGGAAACTATACATGTAGTGTTACCTTCATTTTAGTGGTCAAATAGGTTTTGTGGCTCAGAGTGGGTTCTAATTTAGTGGGAACGGGGCCAGATGGCTCTTTTAATGCTAAAGGTTGCTGACCCCTGATATATACCGTAATGATATAGTCTGTTTATGAGTATACAGTACATTCATTCCTCCTGTAACATGGCCAATATAGTCTGACAACATGCCACGCAATACTTTTCCCTGTTATAAGTTCCACATGTTTCCATTATAAAGGGCTAACCTAAACTGAACATTTTCCAGAGTCGTCCTTTTCACCCAAAATCCCACCAACACCCTTCAGAAAACACCCTACTGACATTCACTCTGGTACTCATACACAAGAAGTAATTAAAAGTACATAAGGAAGGTTCCTAGACATTAATAAAAAAAGTTTAGGTCACTAGCCTGACTGGGTCTGCTGCCCACGCACTATCCCCAGCGCCCTCAGACCCCATTCTCCGTAGTCATTGTCGAGATGTGGTTGGCTGGTCCCCTTTGTTATCGGAGTCAGACTCTTCAAAGTCCATGGAAGTAGCAATGGACATAACCTCTTCATCAGGTTCAGCTCTGTCTTCCGGGCTTGAATCGTCCCCAGAGGTTGATTTTTGTGAAGCTTCCTTGCGAACTCGAAAAAAGTCTATGATCTTCTTCTGTTGCCGAGCATTCACGCTCTCCCTAAACATCTCTGTGCACTGCATCACATCGTTGGCTGCTAATGCAGCAGTTTGCTCTCCTCGGTCCTTATGTGTCCTGGTAGGTGATGACAAAGGGGAGCCTCTCAATACAATTCCACAATTTCTCTCAGCATGCTTATTGCCATCACTCCCAGTGGCCTTTCCTCTGGCTCTCCCTGTTCTTTATTCCTGCAGCTGGTTCAACAGTTCCTTGGTGTCCAGGGTGGGGTCTTGGGCAAGAAGCTCCTGTGTATCAATAGCGTCGAGTTGTTCTATGCTAGCAACTCTCCTCCACCGTTATATCAACTGCTGTGTCAATGCTTTGTGGCTCAGTCTGTAAGTCAAGCCTGTGGCCTGGCAAACCTCGCAAAATGTTGCATCGTACGTGTTGCACCGTGGCCTGCGTCAGCTCATTCCAGGCTTCAGCTGTGGTGTCCACTCTGTTTTTAATGTTGAACGACTTCCAAAATTGATGACAGACTTTGCATCCCTAGAGTGCTATGTGGCAGTGGCGGCAGTGATGGCAGTGGGTGGCGGTGGGGAGTCATGGCTTGTGCCAGGGGTGGGTGACTCAAGCCGTGGTGAATCTGGTGAAGTTGCCAGCTCATCCAAATCTTCGTAGCAGTAGTAGTAATAGTAGTACAGTAGTTGTTCCCTAGGCAGTCTGGCCGAACAGTCCCGAGTCCCTAAGGAAGGCCATGGCCGAGACCGGGCTTTCCCACAGAGCTCTCAAGGAGTGTATGTTGTGTTGTTGGGATAGGTGATTGTGTGCAATGCAGTCTTCCATGATGTGCTTAATTGTATGGGGTGCTGTGTTACATCCTGGCCAGGCATCAACGACAGAATCTTCCAGCCTCCTCTGATAACTTAAGAGAGCTGGATGATGCCCATATCTCAGCCTGGCCAGGTGGACCCTGTCCTCATGAGGGAGACAGGATTCAGAAGGATGGATATCAGGAGGCCGTGCATGTGGCTGTGTGTTGTCTTTAAGTGACTGAATGGAACGGCAAGTGATTTGATTATGAATATGCTTCTGGAAGCTGGTCTGAGGCGGGCAGGGGGGAAGAGATGACAGTATTTGTGTATGATGTCGTGTGATGTTCCTTGGTGTGTGCGGATGTGCTGCCATGTAATGTGGTGGATGTTGTGGGTTTGTGGAGGCTGCAGTGAGAATTTGGGCACCTCTCATGTCTAGATGATCCTTAACTTTGAGGACTTTGGTTTCTTGGTGTACGTGGTCTGTAGGTGTAGTAGCTGTGCAGCCTGTGATTATTTTGAGGGCCTTGTTTTGTATGGTCTGAAGAGTGTTATAGTGTGTTTTAGTGAGGTTAGGAGCCCAAGCAGGGCTTGCATAATTCATCACTGAACATATATACAGTATTGTTTGTATACTGTGTTGGTGGTTTCTTTGTTGTGTCCAAATGTTGTATGGGCAAGTGACCTCAAGGCATTGAGTCTAGGTGTTATTTTTTTTTTTTGATGTTTGTGATGTGTTGTTTAAATGACATTGATGTTTTGTATGTTACACCAAGGATTTTGTGTGTGTGTGTGTGTGTTTGGTAGGGGAGTGTTGTTTATGGTGAGGTGTGGGATGTGACTGTGTTCTTCTGTCCAGTTTGTGAAATGGGTCACTGTAGATTTGGCTGGGGCTATTTTGAGCCCGTTTGTAGTGAACCATTCGTATAGTGTATTGAGGTAAGGTTGGAGGATGTGTGCAGCTGTGTGTACATGTAAGTGTTATATCATCTGCATAGGAAGCTATGTGTAACTGTGGTGTATGGGATGTGGGTATGTCATGCATGTATAGGTTACAGAGTGTAGGGGACAAAACAGATCCTTGGGGGACGCCATTTGTGAAGTTTCTGATGTTCGAAGACTGACCAGCAAAATTTACATGTGCACATCTGCCTGCTAAGTAGTTTGGCAGCCATCTTTTGGTGTTATTGTGCATCTTTGTGTTGAATATTTTGTTTGTGAGGTTGTGGCGGGAGATGGAATAAAAAGCTTTACTAATGTCTAGTGTGACAAGGAGTGTTCTGTGTGGTGGCCTAGCTGAATTCATGCCATCAAAAACTCTCTGTGTAAGGTCTGTAAGAAGAGTGTTTGTGGAGTGTAGTGGCCTAAGACCATGTTGTGATGAGGCTAGGGGGGTGTGAGGTGTTACTAGTTGTAGTACCAGTCTTTCAGTGACTTTGGAGGGGATGCAGAGGAGTGTGATGGGGCGGTGTGAGAAAGGTAACGTGGGGTCTTTGTTGGGTTTGGGGATAGTGATGATAATGCCATACTTCCAGATGTTGGGTATTATGTTGTGTGAGTAGCTGTAGTTTGATATGTTGGTGAGTGCTTGTATGCCTTGTGGTCCAAGGTGTTTAAGGTGTATGTTGCTATGTTGTTTACGTTGTCTGGTCCACAGGCAGATGAGTGCTTGAGGTTGCTGATGCAAGGTGTTTAAGGTGTATGTTGCTATGTTGTTTACGTTGTCTGGTCCACAGGCAGATGAGTGCTTGAGGTTGCTGATGATGTGCTTCGCCTGGTTGTAAGTGAAAGGTGCAAAGTCTGCGTCTGTGGGGAGCTGTCTCTTACGTCAGATGATATGTCGGTCATCATGATGGGAGTTTAGATGGCTGACATGTGAAAAGTGATTGATGAGAGTGTTTGCTTGTTGTTTGTTTGAAGGTATGGTGTCTGCTGTTGTGATGGCAGTGTGCGAGTGTGTAGTGTTGCTGTTGGAGAGTGTGATGCTGTTTAGTGTTTTGTAGAGTTTGCTGGTGTTTGTTTTTTGATCAAGTGTTTGGAGATAATTATTCCAATTTAGTGTTTGCTGTTCTGATATTTTATTGTTTATTTGAGGGTTGAGTTCTTGTTTTTGTTGTTTGGTGTCATGTGTATGGGGTGTTCGGGAGTGTCGTAGCGTGTCCCATTGTCTGATGAGGCCTTGAATTTCTGGTGTGAAGTTGGGGTTGTGACGTTTTCTGTTGCCTCTATGGTTATGTCTTTTGTCTGCATTTTTTATAATTGTATTGAATGTGTGCACAGCAGTGTTGATGTTTGTGATGGATGTACTGTTTAATGTTTCAAAGTGTTGTTCTGTTTCAGCTGTGAAGGCCTCCCAGTTGGCTTTCTTATAATTAGTGTGTGTGTGTCTGTGGCCAGCTGGGGTGATTCTGGTTTTGGTAGTGATGATGATCGGGAGGTGGTCAGAGCCCAGGGTTCTGACCACTCTCCAGGATGTTGTGGTGGCGTTTTGGAGAGCTGAAGGTGATGTCTGGGGGTGATGGGAGGAAGAGGGCTCGGTGTGGGATATGGGGATGTTGATTGGGATTATTTAGTATGAAAAGATGATCTGTCTGGGTTTGTATTGCCAGCCCTGTCTGTGTCAGGGTTGTTGACATACCAGGCTGATGTCTTGGTGTTGAAATCACCACCCAGGATGATGATGGGTATGTTAGTGATGTGGTGTATTTGTGAAGAGTAATTGTGTGGTACTGTGGGGGATGATTTGGGGGGCAATGTATATGTTGGCAATTGTTGTGTGTGATTTGTTACCAGTGCGTATTTTAATTGATTGCATTTATGTTGTGGTATCATGTGGGGGGAGAAGTGACTTTGTGTGTGCACTGGTGTCTGAAAAGTTGACGGATTTGTGTACCAGGGTGATGAGTCCACCGCCACTGCCGTCGGCCCGGTCTTGTCTGTTGGTGGTGAAATTATGAAATGTAGGTTTTTTTTGTGTTGTGCGTAGTTTTGTTTCTTGTAGGGTGGAAGTGTGTATGTTGTGTTGTTTGATGAATTGTGTGAGTTCTTGTTTTTTTGTGTTTATGCCATCTATGTTTAATTGGAAAATGTTTATGTGTGCAGTGTGTGTTGGGTGCTGCAGCATGGAGGGGAGGTGATGGTGAGGGTGGAGGGGAAGGGGTAGGAGAAGGTTGTGATGGAGGTAGGGGTTGGGGTGGATTAGTTTGGGGTGGGATAGGAGGGGTTAGGGGATTGGATGGTGTGGGAAGGATTGGTGGGTTAGGCTGAAGAGGTGTGGGGGAAGTAGGAGTAGGGTTGATGAGGGGGTTAGTGGGTGGGGGGAAGGAGCATGTCCAGGTGTTTGTGTAGTGTTTTGTAGATGCAAGTGTTGTGCAGGTGTAATGGGTCCAGTTCATGCAGGAATTGCACTGAACTGAACCCTTTGTCAGTCGGCTCGACGTGATAGGTTTTGAGCATGTTGGACATGTGTATTTGTTGGTGGGTCCAGGATTGCTGTCAATGTTGTTGTGTGTGATGTGTGGAGAGATATGGTACTTGCCCGGGTGACCGAAGCCACTCCCAGGTTCTCAGGCCCTGGAGGGTAGACCCACGGCGAAGACTCCACCGCTCCAGGTCCTCTAAATCTTCGTTGGTGTCAGTGGCAGCTTGGAGCATAGCAAAGGTCTTCGAGACGTAGGTTGCCTTGAGCATTTCAATCACTTCTTGGTCGAGTGGCTGGAGGAGTGAAGTTGTGTTTGAAGGCATGAACACAACCTTGATGTTGGGATGGCAATTGTCAAGGAGTGATGAGTGACCTGACGCATTGTCTAAAAGGAGCAAGATCTTAAATGCAAAGTTGCGCTGCTTGCTTCTGCCTCTACGTCAAAGGACTTGTCAAACTATTCTAGACAGACTGCGCCCAGCATCCACCCTTTCTTGTTGTACGTTCAGTGAATGTTGAGCTTGTCCATGTCACAATTCCTGTAGGTGTGTTGTTTCTCGGCTCATGAGATAACAAGTGGTTTCACATTGCAGGTCCCAGAGGGATTACTGGTTGGGAGTAGATTGGGTCTTTCCTTAGATGCCTTGTAACCCCAGGGCTGCCGCTCACACTGTTGGATGTAGGTCCATGGCTCGAGCCGTGGGCCGTCAGTTGGGTGCCTCAGTTTTCTTTTTAATTATCTGGGGCCTTCAAAATATAAATATATATGAAAAAATGTAGGAGAGTCCTGAGTGCTATTTATATCACTCAGGCTAGTTTGGGCCTATATTTTATAAAAATAAGTCAGAGTGCAAATTGCCACTGGCTGGAAGTGCCAGGACCACCTCACACAACCCCGCGGTTTAGGGGTTAATAAAAGAATTCATCCAACTTTTGGAGGCCTTGAAGGGTGCCAGCTTCTGCTGGGTTAGCCGTCTAGTTACCTCACTGTAGAAATGCTTGGCCTTGCCATGTAGCATGGCACTGTCAGTAGGGATGTTTCTCTGTCTCTTCCTCTTTACAAACCGAAGTAGAAGTCACCCCTTGGTCTTCAGAGCTGCATTCCTAATCTTCATTGCAGCTTGTCCTGCTGCTGTGGGGTTGCTCTTGAAGTATGCCATTATCTTCTCTTGGTCTGTCCAAATTGTCCTGATAGTGCTTTTATTAACCTTGTGCTTCTCTGCCAAGTCAGCTTGTCTCTTCCCTTCCTCCAACTCTCGGATTATCTCCATTTTCTGCGTAGGTGAAGTGCTGTTGCTTATTGATGGGTTCCAGTCAGCTGTGAGGCATAATGCTTAGATAACAGTGCTCTGTACCATGGGAGTAGCTACCTCAGATGCAGGCACGAGGTGGGACACCACAAAGAAACACTGGAGGATGTCCCTAGCGGCCAATGGGGGTACATATGGATGTGACATCGTGCGACCTATGACAGTGCACTGCTTGCCTGACGTGATCATGCACGACATTTGACTTTCGGCAAGCCGCCTGAGCTCCGACACCTGACAACCCGCCGTGGTATATCTGTTTGTGACTGCGGTATATATATTTTTTTGGTTACCGTATAGGTGACCGTGTAAGTACAGTACAAGTCCATGTTATATGATACTGCATTATACAAGGGTTGACTGTATGTCGTATGTCCGGGGGAAAAAAGTAACCGGGAAGGTAAATTCCCCGAGCTTTGTGGTTAACTGGGATTGTACTGTACAATACAGTATGACTGTACTCTGTCAATACTGTGTTGTAATTTATGCTTAATTTTCATCTTTTACTCATGGGAGAGTTTTTAGGATAGAGGATTGAGATGGTTAGTAACACAGTATTCAGCTCGATGTCAGATGTTGAGCCAATGAGAGGGTGCTATGCAGTATCTGACATTTCACTTTATTTGGCGTAGGACTTGGCTGAATTGCGCCAGATAATTGAGAGTTTATTATTATTATTATTACTATTATTATTATTATTATTATGTTTATGGTGCTTCATCCTGCAGTCAATCCTGGTGGGTGGGCTCCTGCTTCAGTTCTACGAGCAGTGTACAAGCGAGAATACCCTAAGTTCCTCAAGCGCTTCACCCAGTATGTGGTGGAGAAGAGTGCACCACAGCCCATCACATTCTCTGGTCTCACCATCAAAGATCACAGCAAACACTGGCGGGGGTAATGTAAGAAGCCACTTCATATTAAGGAGCTGTGTTTATACCAGTCAACATCAAACAGGATGTGTACATACTAAAAACAGGAAGATGTATTGATCATTGCATGTTTTTATATTTTGTTCAGAGTTTAAAATCACATTAAGTGGTGAATTTTATCACTGGTTGAGTCTTAAAGTCCATTATCAAGTCTTAAGTTATCTAATAAAATTATGTTTTTATCATTAAGTGCAGTTTTTGGGATACAGTATAATTGTTAAGAGAAAAAGAATTTTCCAGGTGTGGATGACAGAAGTATCTTTTGGGAATAAATGCAGAATTTATGATACAGATGCAGTACTTCATAGGAGGCAAAGTCTGTGATAATGTTAGCAGGAACTTCTAAACTTTGGTTCTCCACAATATATGAGATGAAGTCATGTTTCTCAACCAGAGAATGTTACCAAAAGGGAAAAGTCACTAGATCGTATAACTAGAGATCATTGGAGATCCTGTGCTATATTCCAGTGGATACAAAAGTTCTGGGTGAGATTTACCTGATGCACGATGCCTTGTGCATTTGCTTGTCAGCTTGAGAAGGTCAGTGGGGTAATTAATGTGACATAACAGAATTCTGATTATACAACACCAGGATAAATGGTGTGCTTTGGCAGTGCAGATAATGTGCATACCATTGTTCTGCCAGGAACTGGGTTGACCTGTCTTGTAAATCATGGGTCTCTAGAAGATACTGTTCATGGGAGGATGGAGAGTAGGGTGAAATATTTGTGCTATGTCTAAGAGAAGTGTGTGTGTGTGTATGTATATATATATATA